>JBBBDQ010000559.1:145000-362500 GCA_037127315.1 Ascarosepion bandense
CCTTTTACTGGTTTATAAACGATCACGTAAGAGGAATCTTTTATGAATGCGCAACTTTCAAAATATATATATATATGTATATATAATTTGTGTAGTGGATACAAAACCTCAGCTATAATCTGAGGAAAGAAACAATACGATAAACAAGAAAGAAAAACTGGAAAACTATATTTTCGTTTTGACTACTCACAGAAAAGAAATAAAAACCCGTAGACGAAAATATACTTTTCATCATGTTTTCTTTTTTATCATATATCATACAGAGAGAGAGAGAGAGAGAGAGAGAGAGAGGGAGAGAGAGAAAGAATAAAGTGAAAGTTATTCAATGATGACATAATATATGTATTTTACGTATATGTTAAGAATGTTAAACTTGTTGTCGGTAAGCTTAATTTGCTCTTCCGTGATCATAATGTTGCGTTCGAAAATGGATTTCACTCATCTGTGACAAAAATGACTTCAGTTCGAAAATTGATTAGATGTTTACTACAGAAGGATAATTTCATAAATATTGATTCAAAGAAACTATGTAAGGATAGATATATACGAATAGAATATAGCTGAGTTGCTATTTTATTTAAAGAAATAGAAATCATGAAGCAGCTTACGAAGCTGAATGTCTAAACCTGTATCAAGTAATAAAATTATTATTTCGTGATTTAGAATTAAAAAATACCTTCTTTCTATAACAACTGAAACTTTTCGAATAAATGTTCACTTTATTTTAATCTGACTAAAGTAAAATTATTGTATTTTTAAGATTGAAGTAAGATTCAATGTTAAAACTTTTTTGCATTAGTTCCTATGTAATAGTCTTTTATTCTTCTTCGGGCGAATTGACAATGAAATTTGTTTCAAGAACCTATACCAATTTTCTCTTACGACTTGAAAAACCGATAAAGTTAAAAGTTCGTTTTAAATATCGTAATATTGTAATCAGGAGACATATTCTCTTTGAAAGATAAATACTGGCCGACAACGAAATATTAATGATTAAAGACTTAGTAAGATTACAAGTATAAGAAGGGGGATCAAAATTGATTGTACCTATATTAAAAGAAAACAATATATATCACTTAAATGTCAGTTAAATGTTATACGTGATAGACTGACTGGGAAGTTATTTTCCCATAGTAGATAGTCATTACTTTCTGCGGTAGACTGGTTGCCAACCAGGACTATAGAACCCAACCTGTCCTTGTATTTAACAAGCATCTCGAGAGAGAAAGCTTTCAGATTTCGAACACGAGCCGATATCCACTACATCACAATATATATATATATATATATATATATATATATATATATATATATTACAATATAGTAGTCAGATGGGCAGCGTCAATTTAAAAAGTATCATGACGCAATAAACTTCGCCAGAAATTTGGAAACGGTATGTTGTACCGCTTGCTATTTGCATCAGAAGCTCCACATGAACAATTAAGAGTGTTTAGGTGTCAATCTGAGAACAGTGTTGAGGATTCAGAAATAATTCAATCAGTCTAATAATTTCAAAGGTACGGCAACTCGGAAAACTCGCAATGACTCTTCTGATAAGAAAATAGCTCTAAATTTGTTGAAGGCCTAAGACTAAATACGGAGTCCTGCATCAAGTGCCTTGGGGAGGTAGTGCTGTCATGGCGCAAGAAGGTGACTGCTGGAAGACTCTGTACTTGGGAATAGTACTATGGACCATGCGGCACATGCAGGAGCACCCACTCATGGCGTTTAGAAAATTTATGAGACCACATCACCTCTTACCTACCTAACTGCCCAGACCGCAATACTTTGATCATTATATGTGGACGCAGTTGAGTGAGAAAGCAAAAAATTCCTTCTAACACCAAAGATAAGCTGAAGACAAGGGTTATTAAATCATTCACCATCTTGAGCAAGAAAAGTTGCAGGGGATTCCAAAGTTGTTTGGCGGCCGTGGCTGAAGCCACTGACGATTTTATTGAATACATTTACTCTTTCGTATTTCTGCGTAATTTAGACAATTTATCAATCTCTCTTTCTCTTTCTCTTTCTCTCTCTCTCTCTCTCTCTCTCTCTATATATATATATATATATATATATAACTTTTGCAGTGTGCAATCGTTCCTCATCAAAAATCTCGCAGATATCCTAGTTCTTTAAAACTAAATTTAAATCTGCAATGCCCTTCTCTCAGTTCTTGATTCCTGGTTACTTTTCTCCCTTTAAGAACTGCCTGGGAGTGTCTGCAAACATATGTCTCTGGATAGGGTGATCTCCCTTAAAGCTCTAAATAACTTTTACTCGTATCTCCATCTCTCCCTCTCTCCCTGTCTATTAAACTCAGCTATCTCTTCTTCCTCTGTCGCTTTGCTTCCTTTATGAGACTGTTCCGTGCTCGCTAATATTTCTGACACTCCGCCCACGTCTATTGAACAGGTTAACTTGTTCCCTGTTTAGGATGTGGTTTCCGGCTTTCTCTTTTCCATTCTTCTCACTTTGTGCTTTTTTTTCAGTTGGAGTAGATAGATCTATCTATCGCCCGGTTCACACTCCACCCACGTCTATTGAACAGGTTAAGAGGCTCATCCCTTGTTCCCTGTTTAGGATGTGGTTTCCGGCTTTCTCTTTTCCAAACTTCTCACTTTGTTTTTTTTTTTCAGTTGGAGTAGATAGATCTATCTATCGTCCAGTTCACACTCCACCCACGTCTATTGAACAGGTTAAGAGCCTCATCCTTTGTTCCCTGTTTAGGATGTGGTTTCCGGCTTTCTCTTTCCCGAATCTTTTGACTATTACGTAGCCCCCTGCACATCAGTGGCATTACCGCCTTGCTCGGGGTGATACATTTAAAAAAAAATATATAAAAAAGACATGATTGTATGAGCAGAAAATATTCCCGGATATTGATTGTAGACTGTTTGCCAACCATGCTTTAGACCCCAACTGTCCTGCTATTCAAAACATAGCTAGAGGGAGAGGAAAGGGTTTTATAGCTTCCACAAGGTTATTTGTGCACATGTGAATGCAATGAATTCAACTGCATTTCGAACAGGGCTCTTCGATTCCTTTTTCCGAGTCAATATTCACTGCACACCAACGATGTTGCTCTAGATATATCAAAAGCGCTTGAGAGGGTTTGACATGCTGGCCTTCTTCGCAAGCTCCCGGACTACGGTAACCCGTCAAATGTTAGAATGGAGGTCATTTTGATCTGCAAGCTTCCAGATCCTTTCACACAAATTTAAAAATCACTTGTTTCTGATGAAGGACCGAGGGCGGTCTGAAATATAAATACAATAATAAAAATAAACAAATACTGTCCAAAAAAGTACATTTTTTAAATTCAAAACTTTTTAATATTCTTTCCTATATATATATATTCAAGTATATATAGAAAGAGAAGCACAAAGAGATAAATAATTACTACATTGTGATACATGGGGCTTTTTTTAATCATATCACCCCAAGCAAGGCGGTAACGGCACTGATGTGCAGGAGGCTACATAAGAGTGAGAAGATCAGAAATGAGAAAAACCGGAAACCACATCCTAAACAGGAAACAAGGGATGAGACTCTTCACCTGATCAATAGACGTGGGTGAAATGTGAACCGGGCGATAGTTTAGTCTATCTACTCCAATTAAGAAAAAAAAAGAAAAGAGTGTAAAGATTGGAAAAGAGAAAACTGGAAACCGCATTCTAAACAGGAAACAAGGGATGAGCCTCTTCACCTGTTCAATATACGTGGGTGGAGTGTAAACCGGGCGATAGTTTAGTCTATCTACTTTAATTTTTATCCGAATGAATTTTACCCAGTTCATTCCCTGAGACAAAATCTCAATAAAACCAAGCCCTAGTATTTCTTTCGTAATAAAAGATTTATGACTAGAGCCAGTTCTTTGGTTACTATAAAATTTGATCGATTTTCTAAATTGTTCATTGATGTATGAAGATCTGATGTGTATTTTCTTCTATCGTGAAATGATTTCCAACGGTGGTCGATTTATGAAGTTTGCTGTCACAATTTCTATGTTTTCCTGTCTTTTGTAAATCGTGAGCCATTGCTTCCATATTCGATACTTAATGAGAAACTATTTTAAAAAACTAAGAAATGGATGAGCAAGCACAAAACGATAGCAGCTTCACTGATTCTATCTTTCGACGTCCTTAATAAATCGTTGATTATTTAGCAGAAACGAGAAGAATGCATATAATTATATCACAAATATTGTGCTCGTTTTCCTGAAAATTTGATTAAATGTCTGTGGTAATCTGGGATCGTTCCTTATATTTGTTCATATTGTGAATGTTATTAGTGATTGCACTACGATGTTTTCAAGGGCTTAGAAGTAACAGTAATACGAAGTTTTATAACTGTAAAGGATTTTATGTAACTACCTGAAATCTTAACAAAAATTTGTCGTCCAGCAAATCATTCTACCTCAAGGCAGTCTTTAACTCCGGCCTATAAAGCGAGTGTAAGTTCTTTAGGCATAGGAGGCCAACTATCAACATGTAAATTTTCGTTCTTGTAATTAGACTAAAAAATTAAGTGATTTTTAAAGAATATTTTGTATTTTACCTTTGAATTAATTTCAGTTTATTATTCAAGATACTCATGTAATAATGTTTTTTTTTTATTTTCAGAATAATTGGATTACTGAACCTACTTCTGAATTATTGTTTATCTAAAAGAAAAAAGGTGACAGTTAAATGGAAAATTGTAAAAGTCTTTTTGAGTATGAAAACATTAAATTCGTTAAGCTGTCAAAACTAACTGATGTAACAGTTTACCCAAAACCCGCTGAGCGATAAAATGTTTCCATTTTTGTTTTACTTTTATGATCAAACTGTAAATGCCATTAAAACGCATCCACTTTCAAATGGGAAGGATACTGCAGAAACAATTCATTGAAAAAATTAAAATTCTGGAAAATTGTCTGTGTCAAAAAATATAAATGTTACTAAGAAATCCACTAAAAAAGATATCAGATTTAGAGGATGTACGTTTGTTATTTTTTCTTATTCAGCTTGGGTCAGAGTACTGTTCCCAAGTACAGTCTTCCAGCAGCGACCTTCTTCTCCCATGCCAGCACTACCTCCCCAAGGCACTTGTTGCAGGCCTCCGTATTGAGTTTGAAGCCCTCAACAAATTTGGAGCTATTTTCTTGTCAGAAGATTCATAGTGAGTTTTCCGAGCTGCCGTACCACTGAAATCACCATTTCTTATTTGGTTTAATTTTGTTGACCTTCCTGAATGTAACACAGACTATTAAGAAGTGGAATTTATAAAATTTAGACAAAGTTCTGGAGATGCCTATTTTATGACAGTTAATATTTTATTGAAAAATATCAATATTGAAAAAATCCGCAATTAAATGTTGATGGGAAAGAATACAATTTTGATCCAAGCCAAAATTGCTCAGAAATGCTTGGTAAAATGAGATGCCAAACACTTAAGAACTTAGCACACATTGATAAAGTTATTAAATTGTTGCTTTTGCATAGAGCATGCTATCATACAAGAAAAGATTATTCTACAGAAGAGGAATATTTAATAATATTAGTGTTTATTCTCAAGAATATGAACATCTTTGAAGAAATAGATTGTGGTAATTTAAAGATTTTACTGGATAACAGATTTGAAAAACAACTTCACATATATTCAATAGGTTAACCAAAATTAATTTCTCTAAAATTAATTTCTCTAAAATCAACGTTTATTTTTAAGGAGTTTCAGACTTTGTTGACACACGATTTTGTAAAATGCGAAAATTGCATTCTCATTGTATTATAGAGTTATATTTTCTGCAGTGAATTATTGTAAACAAATTAACTTGTTATTCTTGCAATATTATCTAATATTTTTGTGATTTTTGTCCATTTAGTTATTTTATGATATTTTTATCATATATTTTGCATTTATGAAAATAAATCAATAATCGTAAGTTGTTCCCTAATATTATATACATATGCAAATTAACTAATTACTGGATATTACTAACAAGTTCTTTGCTAAGACTCTTCTCAGTAATTGTTATCTAGTAGCAAAATAAGTCTCTACATATCCGTCCCCAGTTGTGGATACCAGTTGTATGGGAGACAAGGATGCCATCTTCTAGCTTCAATATTTGTTCAAAGAATCCGACCAGGAGTTGATAATTTTGATTTTTTTGTTTTTAATGTATTTATTTTTCCTGATTGATTTTTTTTTTTAATTATTTTATTTTTCCCTGTTCTGAATTTTTCTTTCTTTCTCTTCATTTTGTAAAATTTTCTTTTATGGTTAGCAAACTAATTTCTTGTTCTTTCCAGTATTACATTTAATTCAGAGTTCTCCCTTGCGTGGGTAACTGAACAGGAATATTTTCGCGATATCGCTTTTTTAAGAAAGTTGATACTGGGCGAGATTATTTAAAAATTAAAACCGGATAAAAAAAAGAAAATACCAAATGACGGTGACAGATCTCAGCATAGTCTTGCCTGACACAAAACTATTGTGACACCCACCTACCAAAAGCTGTGGTCCAGCAAACCATTCTAGCTTCAATATTATTCAAAGAAAATTTTCCAGAAGTTGACTCTGCCAGTCTTAATGAATAATGGAGTCGTTAAAATTAACATTTTTGAGTGTAATGTATTTTTTAAATTTATTTTCCCTGAATTTTTTTTTCTTCGGCCATCATAATTCTGAAATTTTCTTTTTTTTTCCTTCATTGTTTTAATTTTCTCTTGCGTTTTGCAACTAATTTATTATTAATTCTTAAAATTACATTTAATTGGAAACCCTTCCGTGATTGAGAAATTGAAAGGAATTTTTTCTTTCATAACCTTTTTTGAAAGAACGGAATATTGGGATGTTAACTAAGTTAAAACTTAATTAAATTTTTGTTTAACGGGACTAGATAGGCTCATTTGTCATCCGGCAACGAACTCTTATCTGTTGAACAATAGAAGAGTTTCATCTATTTTTTCCTGTTTAGAATATCGTTTACTGACTTTTTCTTTCTTTCTTTCTTCTTCCAGTGCAACAATGGTTAATGTTTTTTATTATGTTTTGGTGATCAGACTAAACAGTTGCTGTGGCTTAACATTGTGAATGTATCGGGTTGATAATCTGTTGCGGCCGACTGGTCGTCAGGAGACCAAACTTTTAGCACTGAGAGAGACTGCTCTTATTAACAGTCGTAAAATATTATCAACTGTTCCAGATTTTAAGAAGTCTTAGACTCTTCCAGCTGTTGGCCTATTAGCCTTACTTCTTTTTGGAAAACTCTTAGAGGCACTAAACTATGCTGAATTGTTTTATCATATCTCATCGAATGGTCGTTTTTGGACAAGCGATACGACTTTGTTTTACCAAACGGGGAAGACTAGCCTGTAGCACTGGGATTCTTGAAAAACTTTTCACAGGGTCTGGCATGCATGTATTCTCCTCAAGCGTAAAGGTTCTATGGACATATTTTATCTGATCAAGCTCTTAATATTAAATCGTGAAATGAAAGTTATTCAGAAGGGCCGATCCTCTACATGTTTTACTAAAACAGGTGATCCTCGGGGCCCCATACTAAGTATGACGCTGTTTTAAATTTTCATTAACGACCTTCCTGATGACATCAGATCTCAATATTGTATCTATGTTAAAGACACCATCATTTTCTCCTGTCTCACTAGTAAGACTGATCAGTCTGACATGATCAAAATATCAGCTGATGACCAAAGCAATAACAACAATGCCGTTAAATAATAATAAAATATAACTTCCCACTTTTAATACCTGCAAAGCTTCTCTCAATCAATCAGCTGAGATACTCCCCTATCCTTTTTATCAGCATGGTTGATTTTAGCCTCCTGGAAAGTGACTGGCTGTGCCTTCTCAATTGATATGAAGTGAAAAGACTATATTAAATCCATTGCTAGGTTAACTGTTAAAAAGTCTGTTCACTGTTTCGAAAGAGATTCTGGACAGGAAAATTGTCTATCTTGCATATCTGTAAGTCTATCATTCGTCCATGCTTAGAATATTGCTGCCATATATGGTTGCGCTCCCTTTCTGTTTATCGTGGGATACTTGATAAGATCCAATGAAGAATCAGCAATGATGTTGGTTCTGTTGTCGCGGCTCGGCTTCAGTCTCTTACCTACCAGCATAAGGTTGTATCTCTGTGGCTATTCTCATCTTACTTATTCGGATGAGCTCTTTGCTCTGGTATCTAGAATTTATCGATTTAAGCAAAATACTAAGCTGGCGTCGAAATCTAAATAATTGAGCTGGCTAGATGTAGCCGTGTCCTATACTAAGTTTCTTTTTCAACGCTTTTTGCCTGTAGAACTCACTTGTAGCTCCATGCTTTCTAGCAAAATTTAATATACAAAATATTAAGTAGTGTTAATCATTATCTACTGTCCTCCAAATTACTCTTTTCTTTTTTGTATTTATATTTCACTTTCTAAATCTAAACTCAGCAACTTCATCTCTTTTAGTAGCTTTGCTGCCTTTTTGACATAAAGATTTTTTTTAAAAGTAAAGTTTAATAGTAACATTAAAATTTTTATATAGTAAGTTTCTCAAGTAATGAAACTAGAAATATATAGTGAGGAGATTTAAGTAATGACATGAAATACTTTTACATAGTATTTTTCAAGTAACGACAATACTATTTTAATATAGTAACTATTTAAGTCACGGCACTACAGTTTCTATGCAGTAAGGGTTCTTAAATAACGAAGTTAGCACATTTTATAGAATAAGGTTTTTTTATGTAACAACACACCAACTATTTATATAAGGGATTTTATGTAACGAGATTACAACTTTTTATTTAGTAAGGTTTTTTTTTTATTAAGGATTATGTAACTTTTATGTAATATGTTTTTAAGTAACGATACTAACACATTTTACATAGTAATCGGTTTTAAGAAACGGCATTATCGATTTTTATATAATATGGGTTTTACCTTAACGACACAGCAAAATTAATATAGTAATTTTTTAAGATAACGACACAACGACTATTTAGTAGTTTTTTAAGTAAAAATATTACAACTTTTATATAGTAAGTGTTTTAAGTAACCACACAAGCATATTACATATGATATTACGTAACAGCACTAGTTTTTATGTTAGGGTTTTTTAAGTAATGACATTACAACCCTTATATAGTAAGGGTTTTAAATGACGACACTGGTATATTTTACATGATATGGCTTTTAATTAGTGACACTAGCAAATTTTATACAATGTGGTTTTTTATTGACGATTCTAGTACATTTCATCTAAGAGGGCTTCTTAAATAAAGACAAAAAAATCTTTATAAAGTGAGATATTTTACGTAACGACACAAGCACTTTTTAAGGAGTAAGATCTTTTATGTAACGACACTATCATTTCATTTTTAAAGAATTTTATATAATGACACCAAACCTTTCATATAATATTGACTTTCAAATAATAACACAGCAAATTTTATATAGTGAAGCTTTTTAAGTAACACTCATAATAGAAACTTTTATATACTTATATTCTGTAAGTACCAGCACCAGCAAATTTTACATATTAAATGTTTTTATTCACGACACTACAAATTTTATATAGTAAGAGTTTTAAGTAATAAAACTAGTTGTTTTTTTTTATAAAATAAGCATTTTAAGTAACGACAATGCAACCTTTATACAGTAAGTGTTTTAAGTACAAACACTAACATCTTTTTGTATAATGTGGGTTTACAAGTAACGACACTAGCACATTATATAGTAAAGTGTTTTTTAAATAGTAAGATATTTAAGTACAAACACTACAGCTTTTATATGGTAAGGTTTTTTTGTACGTAACGGGATTTGCACTAATATATCGTAAAGCCTTTTAATAACAACAATAACATTTCTCTGTAGTAAGACCTTTTAAATAAGGACACAACAAATTTCACATTTTATATAATATGGTTTTTATGTACGTCCATTTTTTTAAAAAAGCGGTTTCATGAAACGACATTATAAGTTTTATATTGTAAGGGGTTTTAAGTAATGACAATAGCACTTCTTATACAGTAACCATATTTAAGTAACGACACTACAATTTATATAATAATCGTTTTAAATAGCACACTAGCACATTTTATATAATGAGTTTTTAAGTAACCATTCTCAAATTTTATGTACTAAGGGTTTTTTAAAGAATCGACACTAACACCTTTTATTCAATATGAATTTTTCGAAGCGACACTATAACTTATATAAAGAACATTTTAAGTTTCGACACTACAGCATTTTATATATAAGATATATTTAAGGATGAGAGAAAGAAAGAGATCTCTTAACTATCACACATTATTGAAAAATATCTAATATTTATTAAAAACGATGTGTTTGATAGACTATCTTGAGTCAAAGTACAAGTCCTTGAAAATGGTGGCCCCCATCGGCTATCGCAAAAAAGTAAAAAATCGACGTGACAGTGTCGAGTCAATTAATGAATCAACAATTAGTGAGAACCCAAGTATATTTTCGTGTAGAAAATGTAATTTTTTTAAGTTAACATTTTTTGCTTCTAAGCAACTACTAGACACCACTAGATAGTAATAAGCACACACGCGCGCGCACACACGCACACACACACACACATACACACACACACACACAAACACACACACACACACACACACACACACACACATATATATATATATATATATATATATATATATATATATATTTCATTCATTTCCGCTATCTCTCTCTTTCTTCTTTATGTATTCGGTAAAACTTCCGTCACAAGTAAAAACAGATAGTACGCGTTCTGTTGTTTAACACGACGATAATAAAACCTTTTCTTCTGGCAAACAATAATTTAATTCTCAGCTAGAAAAAGGAATAGTCTGTGTCGCATATTTTTTTAATCTTTTCACTCCAAGCAAGTCAATACTACCACTGGTGCGCAGGGGGTTACATGATAGGAGTGCGAGAAGAGGATCAAGATACAGTGGGTATCAGAGAAAGGATAAGAGAATGATGAAAATACTGGTGCACAGGCCATTACGCGAGAGTAGAGCGAGAAGGAAGGAAAACAAGATACGGGGGTGGTGGGGAAAGGATAATTGAAAGATGGGAATCAAGGAGATAAAAGATGGTAGTTGACGTTGCAACTCTTGAAGATTGTAGCTATCACGGAAGCAAGCATACGGAAGGCTAAAAATGCGAGAAAAGAAACTAGTTTAGTAAAAGTGGCGGTTAGTTTTGACTGTTTTGACTATAAAATGATGAGACCTACTTTCTAATTTTTGTATCCCGAATAAATTCATGTCGAGGAGGCACCAGGGAGCTAAGCACGTCAGAGGCAGAAGACGTGAAAATATTTGACAGAAAGAAGCCACATCCCGTCTGTCAGAAAGTGACAGAAGTCGAGCTACCAAATTGGGATCGTTTATATTGCCAACCCTTGAATATTGAATTTTGTCGAGAGCAAAAAGATGGCTAGCAGTAATTCCAACCATATACGGCAACAGTATTCAATGCACGGCTGAATGATAGAGTTGTATATATGCCAGATGGATTCTATCGAAAAAAATTCCTTGCCAAACACAAGACACAACCTGCCTAGCAGTAGCTGTAGTTACTGATTTGATTTAATCGTTACACTTGTGGTCGGCTGAAAGAAAGAAGTCAAGAAGGCGCAGTGTATTGCTTTCTGGTTAACTAGCATATTCAAATACTGAAAAGAGGCAGAAAAATGTGTCTATTGTGGTTAAAGGAGTTTCGTTTTGGGAGCATTAAAATTTGCAAAGCAGCAGCAATGTTTACTTTGTAAGCTTCGGCAGATTTATTGAGACGAGAGTAAATGATGGTGTTGTCAGCGTAGATGCCTATGTGTAATTCATAAATCAGGAAGATTATTGATGAAAATCAGGAAAAGTGTAGGACCTAAGATAGAGCCTTGATGGACGTCCGCCTTTGTGTGATAGGATTTGAAAGCATGCTCAATCAATAGGACTTAATCAGTCGGAGAATAAATTGTGAGCAAAGCACTCGACCTTGTCCACTGTGGCGGCGAGGACCTGAAATTTATTGAATAAAGGATGGACCAAGGACTTGCTGTTGTTAAACACAATTTTGTAGAGCCGCCAGTTGCCTTTAAAACCAAATTTCTGGGTAACTATACACTGCTCCATTCTATCAGCAAACATTATCTTAGCAGTATTTAGGATCTTCTATTCGTTACGAATATAGACAATAGTCAGACATTAATCAGACATCTCGCTTCTGTGACACGATAACTAGGCATATATATATTACTAAAATAGATTAAAATAGAAAAGGGTTAAGAATAGAAAATAGTTTAAAAACATATTTAACAAAAGTGAAAAAGAAGAGGAAAAAATAAATAAATAAACGCTTTTCTTTTATGAGGAAAATTGTGGAAGAGACAAGAGTATCCGATTACTGTTTTAAATCCTACCGCTCATCCACTAAATATTTGACTCAGTGATTTCATGTGATAAAGAGATAAGTTCAGGAGATAAAAGTTCAGGAGGTGCGTTTCTCAAATGACCAGGTCAAAGGCTGCGTTTTACTGTATCTTGACCACACATAAGAATTTTCCGGCGGAAGCTTTAAGATAAAAAAAAAGATAACTGAAATTTCAGACTTACAGTCGCCAATGTTTATCACCGGTGGTCTAAAGGATTTCCGGATTTCCGGATTCATTTTTAAATAAATAGTAGTTAGTGAGTTTAAAGGGAGTTCAGCCGGGCGCGTGCTTGAAGTAGAAACCTCCGTTCGTCTTGTTTCGGTCAGTTCGGATTTGTTGATCTCCATTAATTAGAGTTAGAGCTGTGTGTCACATTCGCCTGCCCCAACCGAAAAGGTTAGCTCTAGTCTAAACGAAACAAAGCATCCTTTCAACTCATCCAAGTTGTGGAAGTTCGTTCCTTATAGTTCAATCTTGTACCCCCCAGCTTGAGGCTCCGATATTTTCAACAAACTCCCGGCAAACATCACAGCGTGGAGAACGGCCGCCGGAGAAAATTGCTCGGACGGACCGTTGGGGTTTTACACTTCGGTAAGGCCGAATGATGTTATTTCTGTGGGCAATGGCGACCAAGCGAGCAGAAGAGAACCAAAGAGATGAGTGAGGTTTAATTCGGAACTGTCTGGCTGAAATGAAAGCATCGATGCTGGCTTTCACCTAGGAGAAGACCGCAGAGGCAATGGGGCGAGTAAACACTTTGTTCAAATAGACGTCAGAATTGAAATCGCGAAACGTTTCTGAATCTGCTTTTTTGATAGCAGCAAAATATTCTGCTGGTAGGAGGTTCCTGAACGTAGGTGTAGTGGAGAGAGATATGAACGGAAACCACACCATTATCAGAGTTGCCAAGGAGGTAGAGCTGCCTGACATGGCAAGAGTCATGGATAGAAGTGAAATCGAGGAAGCGTATCTTTCAGGGATACTGGGGAAGCGCTCGGGGAAATCATAAACTTGCGTGAGAGACAGAGATTTCAAAGATCAGGGTATGAATGCCAGCAAGATCAGTGACAGAGTTTTTCTGCTTCTTGGCACGGTAGTCACTGAAGTCACAAAACACAAATATATTTACGAACGGGTAAGGGATAAAAGCCTCATCTATATTAACAAAAATACTCTCTAGCAAGTAATAGTCAGGAGAGTGGGGAGTCGTAGGAAAAATATAGCTGAGTTTAGTAAAGAGAGACGCAGATACATTGATAAATGTTCAGGAGATTAAAGAGAAATCACCTTAGCCAGAGGGTGATATCTGCTGGCATAAACATCCAGGCCTTGCATGTAGACACTAGAGTTCCTCTAGCCAGGAATCGAGAAATCAGAAAAGGATATGCTGGCGTTACGGTTAGTTTCGCAGGGAACTAGTATATCTGAGCACATTTCGTGAAAGAAATATTCCACACTGGAAAAGGTACGGATACCACGGTTGCTAGAGAAGGAAATTTTGAAGGGTTTAAGTGACATCTGTGTGACTGGTTTACATTTGTATCTTTTGTTGTGAATATTCATTTTGATTTATTTTGGTAAGGAAAGGCTTCAAGTAGTGTTAGCAGGCGGTCATATACTTCAACGTGTGTCGGAAGATGACTGGCGTAATATGCAGCGTAGTGTGGCCTCAGGTTTTCACACCGAAAGTGCTTGCAGAGACACCCATCCATGCGCGTCATGGCACTGTAAAAAAATGTAAATGTTGATCAGAGCAGTCGTTCATGACGCTAAGCAAGATTTGCGTCTCGTAAGTACTAGTCGGAAGCAGAAAACGTTTAACCCGTTACCTTAAGTTTAAAGAGGCATTGTCACCATCCACGCGCACCACGGAAAATTCGCGAGAGCACCAATATAAAGGCCTGAGGAAAAGAAAAGAGCTGGGAACCTATTCCTATAGAGGAAAAAAGTATGTTCTACTCCTGTTGAAGAGAACGGGGATGAATATAAACCGGGTGATAGGAGGGCCTAGCTACTCCAAGTTAAAAAAAACTTAAGTTTAAGTAAGGATGTCGGGGTCTCTATCAAAATACTGGTAATTTAAAAATGCTCACATGGGCAAAAATTATATTAGACAATCGTTATTATACTAGGGAAAATTAAAAACGTACGAATTCATTTCAATTTAAGACATTACCTGTAAACATAACTTTAATTATTTCGATGCTTGCCTCGAATAACAAAAATAAAATTATCTTTTTACATTTGCAACTCAAAATCTCAAATTCACTGAATGGCATTAGACTACAGACAGATTTGTTTTCAAGAAGGCAGAAAAAAGACTCGTCTAAAAGCTGAAGACTCAGGCAAAAATGAAACGACTGTGGTTGCCTAACGATCTCTAAAGTCATTTGACCGACTACTATGATGCAGTAAATGTATCAAAGAAATCTAAAATCACTTCCCTGCCCCATATTATAACAAAAATAAATGTATCTTAAGTATGCCGAATTAAAATTCTTAATGATCGAATGGATTAGACAACTAGAACGAGAAAAGAAATGCTTATTTAATTAAATTATGCTCACTGAACACCTGATTGGGTAATGCAATTTGGTTCTCAAATCACAAAGGTGTGTCTTGGGCATGTAATGTTAACATTCCTACCTCGAACCTATATTATGCAGTATTCTCGAGAGTTTTCCATAAGTAGCACTTTTATGCGTAATTTGATACCAGACTCAGCTGACATTCAAAGTCAATTCTGGAAGGTCCCAACAGATACCACGTCGGCTAGTTTAATAGATAATTCTGACTGAAACACTGACTTATCGACCTCAGCAGAAAAAGAAGTGTCATTTATGCCGACGTTAAATGGATTCAAGAAATCATTAATAATTGCATTAATTGCGTTATGAATTATATTGGAACGACAGAGGTAATTTATTAACATATTATATGCGACATTGTGAAGTAGAAAAGTCGGAAGTTAGGGATATATATCTTTTTTCATCGTTTCACCCCGGGCAAGACGTAAATGCCACTGATGTGCGGGGGGCTACATAACTGAAAGAAAATTAATTAGAGGAGGGAGAAGAGGATTGCAAACCTATTAGAAAGAAGCAAAAGAAAGATGAAAGGTGTAATTGCAGTTGCAAGGGAGGAGAGCAAGGGAAGGGCTAGAGTCAAGTGTTTAGTAGATGAGTATTGACATTGCATTTAAATTTCTGGAGGTTGTGGGAAAGCAAGAATATGGGAGCGAGTTCCACAGGCGTGAAGTGCGCGAGAAGAAGCTGCAGGAGTAGAATTGTCGTCTGCATTTGGCTGACCTAACTGTGAATGGGTGGGACCCAGATACCATTCTGGTTGCACGAGAAAATACCTGTTGAGGAGGCACCAGTGACTTAAGTTCGTCTGAGCAGAAGCCATGAAAATACTTATAGAACAGAAAAAGGGAGGCCACATTTCGACGGTGAGGAAATGGCTGTAGTCGAGCCGCCAAGTCAGCACCTATCACGTTACTAACTCTCCTTTGGAGCCTGTCGAGAACACTGAGGTGAGTGGCAGGGGCGCCTGACCATAAATGGCAGCAGTACTCCATGCAGGGTCGAATGGTAGACTTGTATATATGCAGGATGGATGCAGGCGGAAAGAACATGCTGGATCGACACAGTGACCCAACCTTCTTAGCAGTGGATTTAGCTATGGATTCGATGTAGAGGTTCCACTTGAGATCAGAAGAGTGGGTAAGGCCGAGGAGGCGCAGTGTATTGCATTCAGGGAGAATCGCTTGGTCCATGCTTATGTGAGGCAGGAGAGGTTGCCTGTGATGGTTGACAGACAACAGCTTGGTCTTGGACGCATTGAAGTTGACAAGCCACTTCTTGTCCCGATTCACCACAGAGTGTAGATCCCGTTCAAGGTCAGCAGCGAGATTATGTCTGTCTGCCATGCCAGGTTTCTTACTTGTGCGGGAGTATATTGTGGTGTCATCTGCGTAGATGCCTACTTGGGAATTGATCTCATCTGGGAGGTCGTTAATGAAAATCAGAAAGAGCATCAGGCCCAGGATAGAGCCCTGGGGGACACCGGCATTCGTGCTGTAGGATGAAGAGGCATGCCCATTCAATACGACATTCATTTTGCGGTTGTTTAAAAAGGACTGGATTTGATCAAGCAGGCGTCCGGTAATGCCGTAACCCCCGTAGCTTGCAAAGGAGGTCAGAGTGCCAGACCCTGTCAAAAGCTTTGGAAATGTCCAGAGCAACTGCACGAGCTTTACCTGACTCATCGAGGGTCCGGAGCATGTACTCCGTAAAGTTTGTTAGCATATCAACAGTGGACCTGGCACAGCGGAAGCCATATTGCTTGTCAGAGAAGAGTTTGTGGGCAGTAAGATGTTGAACTATTTCAGCATTGATTATGGCCTCGAACACTTTCCCGAATATCAGTAGAAGACTGATAGGGCGATAGTTGGATGGGTCCGAGGGTTCACCACAATTCTTAAAAACAGGAACGACTGAAGAGAACTTCCACCATGCAGGAAAACAGGAAGCAGAAAGGCAGCAGTTAAACAGTTTAGAGCGGACAGGGGAGAGTTCAGGGGCACATCTCTTAAGGACTATCACCGGGATTCCGTCGCCACCGCTCGCCTTATGAGGGTCAAGTTTTGAAATTCCTCGGAATACTACCTTCGGCGTAATATGTCCGTCGTACAGTTTGGTCTCAGTTCTAACGGGGAAGTCGGGTGAGCATACTCCAGATGAGTCAAACGTGGAGTTGGATGAGAATCTGCTGGCAAAGCACTCAGCTTTGTCCGCAGATGATGTGAGAACCTCGAAATCATGGATTAAAGGAGGTATAGAGGATTTGCAGTTGTTAAGCACTTGTTTGCATATCCGCCAGTAGTCCGTGGAACCGAACTTGCGGTCAGCTATGCGCTGTCGCATTCTCTCATCGAACAACCGTTTGGCGTCATTCAGGATTCTCTTGCACTTATTGCGAGCAGACGTGAATAGGCGCCTATTGTGATCAGATGACTGGCTCCTGAATAGTCGGAAGTAATGGTTCCTGTGGGCAATGGCGGCCGAACAGGCAAGAGAGAACCACGGGGAGGAATGAGGTTTTAGGCAATACTTCCTGGTGGGTATGAAAGCATCAATGCCAGCTTTCACCCATGACGAGACCTCAGAAGCAAAGTTATCAACTGGGACATCGAACACTTTTCCCCAAGGGATGTCGCATAGGAAATCGCGAAATGCATCCCAGTCAGCTTTTTGGTAGCGGTAGGATGTCCTATAGGTAGGCGGCTCCTGAGAGGAATGAGAGTGGAAAGAAATACTGAGAGAGACAACAGTATGGTCGGAGTTGCCCAGCGGACAAAGGCCTCAGGGGCAGAGGTAAAACATATGTCTAGTAGTGAGGAGTGTCCGGAGGGAGTGCTTGGGAAGCGAGTGGGGAAGTCCACTCAGAGTGATGGGCGTTGAGATCTCCGAATACAAATATGTGAGCGAATGGGTGGCAGGAAATAGCCTTATCAATGTTGTCAGCAATGCTATCTAGAAGGGAGCAGTCAGGAGAGGTGGAAGAGCGGTACAGAAAGAATAAGTAACTAACCGAACTGAGGAGAGACAGACGGAGACATACGTAGTGGTAGGCAGTAGATTCAAGTGAAGTCACCCTAGCTATGGAGAGGTGTTAGCTGACGTAGATCCCCAGCCCATGCATGTGGACAGTGGAATCCTTCCTTAAGAGGGGGAGATAGCCAGGAATGGAGAGGTCAGAGGTTGAGGTTAGTTTCGCAAAGTGCTAGGATGTCCGGGAGGATGCCCCGGATATTAGTGAAGGAAAGGTTAAGGGCTTTAGGTGGTTTGATTTTAGCTGGTTTAGGGTTGTTTCTGCTTTTGTTCATCATAAGTTTTGTTTAAAGTGAGGGACCTAGGGTAGAGGATACAGGCGGTCATTATCCACTATCTGTGCTGGGAGGGAAACTGGCTAGAGCTGCAACAAGGTGTGTCCTCGGGGTTGCCCACTGAAAGTGCTTGCAGGGACACCTATCCATGCGCGACATTGTAGTATACCTGTCTACCGGAGCAGCTAGCCAATCCCTGTTGCACCCGCCTGCTTACGCACATGTTTTCGATTCTTTTTTATTTCTTTTTTTCGAAACCAACAGAGCCCACCAAATTATGCTACAGCAATGCTGAGCAGACCTTAGTTATATTTTTGGGGATCTGGCCTGATCAACAGTCTGAACAAGGCAAGTACGCTCAAAACTCAGGCACGATGACTTGCAAATGCACTCTAGGACAAGCATCGACGCTTTCCCAACAGTTTCGTCGATACCCAATTTGACTACACGGCACAAAACGTATGGCATTAAAGCACTGTGCAAAGAAGCCAATAACATTGATAAGCCACTGAATATGATGAGAATCGAACCCGAGTCTCATGATCGGAGAGTAAACGTTCTAAACAATCTGCCATGTACTCAATATATATAAAATACTTCTTCATTTCAAAACTACATTCAATGGAGTTGAAAATATTAGGTTATGTTCAAGAATTAGAGAAATAAAAACGTTCTCATAACGACTGCACAAGTCATTGGAATATATAATATATCTTAAACAGGATGTATTTGATAGGGTAATTTGAAAGTCATAAACAGAAGTCCTATTTGTTGGTGACCACCATTGGCATTACAAAAAGAAAAAATGCAACCTGACAGGGTTGAGTGAATTAACAATCAACAATTGGTAAGAACCAGAGGATATTGTCTTGTTAAAAAGGTAAGATTTAAGTTATCATTTTCTTGCTTAGGAGCGAACACACGCGACCCAAAACTGCTTGACACCAATAAGAAAAAGTAATATCTATCTAAACTTATTTATAAATGGAACTTTGTCTGTATGTGTGTGTGTGTATGTGTGTATGTATGTGTGTGTGTCCGTTACCTATAGACTCCGAGACGGCTAAACCGATTTTCTTGAAAATTTACACAGTTATACTATAAGCGACTGCAAGTGTTCTTAGCTAGGTTTTGTGTCGAGGTACCCCCGATAAATATCGAAAATCGATAATCGAAAAAATCGCATTATAGAAGGAGTGGCCAGATTTTAATCAAATTTGATACACTCATCGACAAAGACATAAGAAACGATATTCAGAGGTTTCAAGGTTGTAGTTCTTACAATAGTGCAGAAAATCGATAATATATATATATATATATATATATATTTAGTATATCGAGGCAGCAAGTAATTTTCTAGACATATTCTATTAAATATAAGAGACAATGAATGTCTATTATGTTTAATCATGAGCCGTTCTAAACGTCGTATTTTTGCTTTAATTTCAGTTGAAAATAAAGACAAAAATTCTCCAACATTTGGATAATTATTTATTGGTTTTCTTCTAAGCTTTCGGCTCACATGAGCCATCTTCAGAGAGGTAGTTTAAACTGAAATATTATAAAATCCACCATCACCGACGATTTTATTTTGTGTTGACATAAAACTCCGCTTGGCAACGGCAATAGTTACCAAAAAGAATAAACGCAGTTCTTAAGTTTGCGATGCGGTTTTATGACGTCACACCGCGGGATAGCGCGAAATGACAACAAAACCATCTAGTCAAATGCAATGTAATATGTTATTTCCTGTTTTAAAGTTGATTTTATTGAGTGTTGGTTGTTTTGATTTGATGTACATGGCCTCCAATATCTGCAGGTTCCTCTTACTGTGTGTATGAGTAAGGATCACCGTATTGTTGACCAAAATCTGTCTGATATTACCTACATGTTTATGTTTTTCAGAGAAATGTTGTTTAATAGTACTCTGATCAGAAAGATGACATGTAAGTCTACGGGAGAGCGTGGTTGTGGTAAAACCAATATATGTACTAGGTTTTTGAGTAGTATCAGAAATGCAATCTCTGAAAGGGCATGTAAATTGGTACACTACATTGGTTTTTTGTAAAGAATTTAGTTTAGTGCCTGTTGGGTTATTATAGACTATGAGGTCAATTGTTTTAAACTTTTTATAATATATAATGAGTTTAATTTGATTATTACTTTCGACTGGTTTAACATTTCTACGTATTATGTTTTTGAGAGTTTTTTCATCTTGTTTATAATTATTATTTATTTGGTTGCAATAGTATAAGTTAATAGTGTTATGTTTATTTTGATGTAAACCATTATTATTAATATTATCATTATTGTTAGAGCTATTGTTAAGTTTGTTGAGATACATTTTAATTTGTTGATCAATAACGGAGTTAGGAAATCCATTATTGACTAGTGTTTGCTTAATGTTGTGTAATTCTTTATAAAATATAGATTTGGAAGAAGATATCATTTGTGTGCGTTGAAGTAAGTTTTTTATAACAGCTAACTTATATCGTTGGGGACATTCACTATTATAATTAAGAAGACACGAATTTATGCTAGTTGGTTTCCTATATAGAGAAGTAGTAAATTTATGTGTGCTAGAATCAATGAATACATCAAGGAATGGGAGTTTGTTATTAATATTGAGTTCTAATGTAAATTTGAGGACGGAGTGACTTTCAAATTTGTTTTTAAGATATTTAATTTGATCGATATTCTTAGCTAAAACAAAGATGTCATCTATATATCTTACATATATAGAGGGTTTATTGTTGTCATTAATTATTTTATTTTCTAGATTTGCCATATAATAATTAGAAAAGAGGGGACCTAAAGGAGATCCCATCGCAATACCATCTATTTGTGTATAAATATTGCCTAAGGGGTCGTGAAAGGGTACTTGTGTGGTGCATGCTAATAATAGTTTTTTTTAATAATAATAGTTATTATTAGCATGCACCACACAAGTACCCTTTCACGACCCCTTAGGCAATATTTATACACAAATAGATGGTATTGCGATGGGATCTCCTTTAGGTCCCCTCTTTTCTAATTATTATATGGCAAATCTAGAAAATAAAATAATTAATGACAACAATAAACCCTCTATATATGTAAGATATATAGATGACATCTTTGTTTTAGCTAAGAATATCGATCAAATTAAATATCTTAAAAACAAATTTGAAAGTCACTCCGTCCTCAAATTTACATTAGAACTCAATATTAATAACAAACTCCCATTCCTTGATGTATTCATTGATTCTAGCACACATAAATTTACTACTTCTCTATATAGGAAACCAACTAGCATAAATTCGTGTCTTCTTAATTATAATAGTGAATGTCCCCTAACGATATAAGTTAGCTGTTATAAAAAACTTACTTCAACGCACACAAATGATATCTTCTTCCAAATCTATATTTTATAAAGAATTACACAACATTAAGCAAACACTAGTCAATAATGGATTTCCTAACTCCGTTATTGATCAACAAATTAAAATGTATCTCAACAAACTTAACAATAGCTCTAACAATAATGATAATATTAATAATAATGGTTTACATCAAAATAAACATAACACTATTAACTTATACTATTGCAACCAAATAAATAATAATTATAAACAAGATGAAAAAACTCTCAAAAACATAATACGTAGAAATGTTAAACCAGTCGAAAGTAATAATCAAATTAAACTCATTATATATTATAAAAAGTTTAAAACAATTGACCTCATAGTCTATAATAACCCAACAGGCACTAAACTAAATTCTTTACAAAAAACCAATGTAGTGTACCAATTTACATGCCCATTCAGAGATTGCATTTCTGATACTACTCAAAAACCTAGTACATATATTGGTTTTACCACAACCACGCTCTCCCGTAGACTTACATGTCATCTTTCTGATCAGAGTACTATTAAACAACATTTCTCTGAAAAACATAAACATGTAGGTAATATCAGACAGATTTTGGTCAACAATACGGTGATCCTTACTCATACACACAGTAAGAGGAACCTGCAGATATTGGAGGCCATGTACATCAAATCAAAACAACCAACACTCAATAAAATCAACTTTAAAACAGGAAATAACATATTACATTGCATTTGACTAGATGGTTTTGTTGTCATTTCGCGCTATCCCGCGGTGTGACGTCATAAAACCGCATCGCAAACTTAAGAACTGCGTTTATTCTTTTTGGTAACTATTGCCGTTGCCAAGCGGAGTTTTATGTCAACACAAAATAAAATCGTCGGTGATGGTGGATTTTATAATATTTCAGTTTAAACTACCTCTCTGAAGATGGCTCATGTGAGCCGAAAGCTTAGAAGAAAACCAATAAATAATTATCCAAATGTTGGAGAATTTTTGTCTTTATTTTCAACTGAAATTAAAGCAAAAATACGACGTTTAGAACGGCTCATGATTAAACATAATAGACATTCATTGTCTCTTATATTTAATAGAATATGTCTAGAAAATATATATATATATATATATATAAGGCAACATGCTTGTGTGTGTCTGTTTATCTGTTTCTATGTCCTTTATACAAATCCACAATTTTTATCCGATTCTCACCAAACTTTACACAAATATTCTTTAGGATGAGTCTGAGCTGCACGACCATGGATTAGTTTTAATGCTTTCATTACACCCGAGCAACGCCGGACTATAATGCTAATATATATATATATATATATATATATAATTTCTTACTCATTTCGCTCGCTTATTCCTGTTTTTGGTACAGTTCATTTACAATTAAATACAGATCTCACGTATTATTTCAAACAATTCACTTCTTTCTGATAGAACGGGTTAGACAACTACAACGTAAAAGGAAATGTTTATTTACTTCAATTAAAGTTTTGCTCACTGAAAACTTGATTGGGTAATGTAATGTATTTCTCGAATCACAAAAGTATGTCTTCGGTGTGAAATGTCAAAATTCCTACCGATAATCTATATCAAGCAGTATACCCGACAATTTTCCACAAGTAGATCTTTTATACGTAATGTAATACTAAACGCAGCTCATGTTCATAGAAAATGCTGGAGGGTTCCAACATATATCAAGTCGTTTAGTTTAATTGGTAATTCTGAATGAATCAGTATTTCCAACAGTAAGTGACAATTTCATACACAATTTAACAGCAGACACAGCTCACATTTATAGACAAGGTTCTAAATACATATCAAGTCGGTTAGTTCATTATACAGTGACACGCATAAGTATTAGATACATGTTATTTTCTGTCATAACTCTACTTTATATTCGCCATTTTGCCTGATATTTGGTAAGTAATATCTCTAAATACTGTTTTACTTGTATGTGGAAAGAAAATTAAAAACTCATGGTTGAAGCCATTTTTTTATCAAAGTCCAAAATTACCCTATGCAAAAGTATTGGATACATGACACTTTTTCAAATTTCCAATAGAAACTTTGCATTTTAAAAGACTTTAAATATTCAAATTTTTGATGGTATTGGAATGTTATCTCTGACCAATCAGAGAAGCACACAATTTCTTACAAGATAGTGCTACTAATCATCTGACTCTTTGATGTGCATTCTGCAATTCAAGGATTAAAAATGGAAAAAACTAAAGAATTATCCAGAGATATGCGAGATAGAATCATTGAACCTCACAAAGGCGGACAAGGTTACCAAATAATTAGCAAAGAAATGAAACTAGCACTAAGTACAGTAGGAAATATCATCAGAACGTATAGGATGTATGGCAACGGTACAGTAACCCGTCCAAGAAATGGAAGACCGAGAAATAATAAATGAGAGGACTTCAAGGTGGATTAGCAGAAATGTGCAAAAAAAAACCCTTGTTTACTTGTTCTGAAATTAAAAGTGATCTTGAGGGTGCTGGAATTAATGTAAGTAAGGATACCATTAGCAGAGATCTATATCATTCATGATCACCAAGAAATGTGCCTTTACTGAAAATCAAACATGCCAAAGACCGATTAAAGTTTGTCAAAACTTATGAAAAGAAAGGTATGCAGTTTAGGGAAAAGGTAATCTGGTTGGATGAAACAAAAGTGGAACTATTCGGAAGGAACACAGCGACAAGTGTTTGGCAAAAGAATAGCACTGCCTTCAACAAGCACAATATCATCCTTGCATTTCATTTTAGGGGTGGTTCCATTATGATATGGTGATGCTTTTCATCCAAAGTCACTGGTGAGTTACAAGTTACCCACGGTAGAATAAATGGTAGCATGTACAGGGATATTCTAGAAAAGAACCTTCAGAAATCTGCAATTTTATTAGGACATGGTCGAAATTTCGTGCTTTAACACAGCAATGATCCCATATATACCACACAACTTTCAAAGGAATGGTTTGAAAATAATGGTATCAGTACTGTCAATTGGCCAAGTCAGTCTTCTGACTTGAATTAAATGGAGAATTTGTGGAATTCTTTGAAGGTTAAAGTTCATAAGTGGAATCCACAAAATATGAAGCAACTAGAGCAATTATGCAAGGAAGAATGGGGTAAAGTAATGGTGGAACAGTGTGGAAAACTTGTGGCCAACTATAGAAAGTGACTGGAAGCAGTGAAACAAAACAGAGGCTACGCAACAAAATATTAAATTGATGTATCCAAGACTTTAGCATAGGGTAATTTTAAACTTTGATAAAAAATGGATTCAACCATGACTTTTAATCATTCTTCCACATACAAGTAAAACAATTTTACGAGATATTGCTGACCAAATATCAGACAAAATGGCGAAAATAAACTAGAGTTATGACAGAAAATAACGTATCCGATACTTATGCGTGTTACTGTATAATTCTGACTGAAGCAGTATTCACGAAAGTTTTCTGTAACTAGCATATTTATACGTAATTTTATACCAGACTCAGCACACATTCACAGTTAATGCATGATGTTTCCAAAACATATCAATTCGACTAATTTAATTGATAATTTCGACTGAACAGTATTCCCGATAAGTGTCTTTTAATACGTAATTTGATATCAGACTCAGGTCACATCCACAGCCAATGCTGGAGGAGCCCAAAATAATGCAAGTTGGCTAGTTTTATGGATAATTCTGACTGGATCAGTGTTCCTGAGAGGTATTCTGCAAGTAGCACTTTTATACATAATTTAATACCGTTGCTATGAACAAAACACCTCTATCGTTTCACTTTAAAAATTGCTTAAACCAATTTTAATTAATGTCAATTGTTTCAAATTTTATCCAGTATTTTTTTCATTAAACATTTATAGATGATGCCGTAAATTGTAAAAGTTGTTAATTTAAAAATAAACTATTAAATTTCGTTTCTTAAATAAAAGTGAAGAATTTTGATATTTTGATCAATATATATATTTTACGAATATTTAATTTCCTGTATCTTCATCGTGAATTTTGTTAAGGGCGTTTGCATTACTTTCATATATATACGTGCATGCATACATATGTATTTTTGAATTAATTTTTTATTCTACATGTTTTTCTTATTAGAATCTTGATTATACATGTACTCACTTATAATAATAATTACAGCAATCAGAAATACATAGGTATGTATAATTGGCTGAGTTTAAGTATTCATAACCTAAAACTAAAAAATCATCAAACGGCAAAATGTATCCTTGAATTCTTTATTGATCGGAACAGAACGAGTTCAAACCCCATTATGTACCAAGATGGTCTGAAATATTCATACGTTGGTTATGAAGTAATGAAGCTCGAGCTATGATGCATGCATTAATGTCAACCGCTCTTATGCTATTGTCTATTCCAGGTAAACTGACTTTTCAAAGAAAACTTCAGAATTAGTAGCGACATCTCTTGAAAATGCACAAAATTTGATATCGTGATGTTTTCAAGTATCTACAGAAAATGAGGTTAGCCCCCCAAAATTTCTGCTGATATTGTTGGTATATTGGCTGATGGTACTCCATGTTTGTCAACAGTTCAATAGTGGGAAGCTGAATTTAGGGAGAGAAAAGAGTCTTGAAGATGATCTATGATCTGGACGTCTTACAACTACCACCACCGAAAACATTTGTGTTCAACACATGTTGATGAATAACAGGTACAAATTAAATTCAAAGCTAGTTGAATTTCTCCTGAGAGAGTCGAGAATATTCTGCACAATAATTTTAGCATGAAGAGTGTTTTTCTTGGTGTGTGCCAAGTAGTCTCGATTTCCTATCAGAAGAGCTGAAGACTGATGACATCACGAATATATTTGAATTTGTTTTTAGGCAGATCCAACTGATTTCTTTGAATGTTTTCTTAATCCAAGATTAATGTTTAGTTCGTCACTTTGAGCCGGAGATAAAGATCAATCCATATTGGATAAACCCACTCCTCATCTGTTCTAAAGCCCTGGGTCGATTAATCTACAAGTTAACGATCGCAATATTCTGGATGCAAAAGGTATTGAGTTTATTGGTTTGTGTTCTTGCTTCATGAAAAGAGTATACTGTGCCAACTTTTGAAGCAGTTACGAAAGGATATAGAAAAATACCAGGAAAACGTATATTAATGTATATTTTTTCATTGGGACAATATTATACGACGTAAGTCCTTTCTTTCAATGGCTGCTGTGTATGAATGAGGATTTTAATTATTTAATCATCTTGCCTATCATTGGGAGATTTTTATCCGCTGTTCTTCAACATGAAAATAATGAACTAGTATTGCAGTGATAAGTATGAAGTCATATATGCAGTTGATGATGTTTTTGGTCAACAGGATGAACATTCTATTTTAAAGTGTTATACATACACAATGCAATTGAAGTGTTAAAATTATTCCATACAAGATTTCACGGCTTTGGCATCATGAACTCTCCAGCGCATCGCCGTGTACTTGTTTATATATATATATATATATATATATATATATATATAATAAAACTGACTCTGTACGTATCTAGATCCTAAAACTTTACAAAAGCAAACCTTGAGGACCACAAATAACCGGCAGAATCTAAGTCCGTTACCGTCCGTCGCTATAAAGCGTTGGACAAGAGGGGAAAAAAAAAAGAAAACCGCGGAGTACCGACAATACATACAGTACCTCGCAGCAAAGAAAAAAAACCCTCACACGGAACCAACCACAAAGAAAGAAAAGTGCTCGATACAAACTAACCAATTCGAATTAACAAAGAGGAAGTAACGTAGAGCAAAAACACACGTGAAAAAATCACAAGATCGCCAAGACCTACCGCGGTTTCGCACAACGGCTCGTCAGGGCAACGGCAGACCAGGGATTAACCAAATAAATAGACACACCGAGCAAAGACTAACCAACCAGCATACCCAACTGGGGAAGGGGAGGTTTGGAGGGAAAAAAAAATTAAATTTCGGAGACACAGTATGGCTATAGACACTAAGCAAGAAATTTTGCCTCATGAAATCTGCACCTATTCAGTATTTCAGTTTTCGCGTTAATAAGCTTGTTGGTAGGTCTTGGCGATCTTGTGATTTTTTCACGTATATATATATATATATATATATATATACGTGAAAAAATATATATATATAAATATATATATATATATATATATATATATATATATATACATATATATATAATGTCAACTGTTAAATCATGTCAGGTTTAGGTACCATGTATCCTGGCGTTTCGCATGGGACAGTGCCTAAACCGGCTTCTGCAACTGCTTTTCTGCCGATGAGGAGAGTAGTAGGTCACCTGACAGGAAGAAAATAAGACATTGAAATACCTTGGTTGTTAAACAGACGCGCGGTTAAGCCACTAGACGGGCGGTTCTGTGCAACGTCCTATCCACCCAAACAAATTCACACAAAAGTTCCACTTGAAATCTTTATGTATGTATTTTTATTAATTAATAGTAATTTGTATGTCCGTTGTTGTGCAGGGGATATCGGGGAGCGGAGTTCGATTTCTAGTTGATTTCCTTGCATTCATTTACGCTCAATAACCCTGAGGAAAGGTATTAATCCGTCTCTTCCATCCAGTTATGGGTTAAATAAGAAGATAGATTATGTTTTGTAGGCTTGGCTGGCAACCAGTCTACCACAGAAATTAATGGCAACCTACTGCGGGATAATCTTCTGCCCAGTCAGTCATGTTTCTATACAAGCGTGTATACGTATGACAATTAACTTATTTTTTTAATCATCTCACCCCAAGCAAGGCATTCCACTGCCACTATTGCGCATGGGGTTACATAGGAGAAAGTAAAGAGAAGGAGTGGTTAGACATAGGGAATGTTAGGGGGAAGTTGACAGATGAGTAAGGATAGCGAGGATGAGGGTTGGGCAGATGGGAAGAGTGTTTCATAGAATGGAAGCAGGTTAGTGTGTTAGGAGGTGTCTATTGACCTTACATTTAAACTCCTGGAGATTGTAGCCGTCGGGGAAGCAATCGTGTGGAAGAGAATTCCACAGTCGGGAAGTGCGAGGAAAGAAACTGTTGGAGTCGAAGTTACGGCTGCATTTTATCGGTTTCACTGTAAAAGGGTGGGATCTAGTTGCTAATCTAGTATCGCGTTCAAATTCGTATTTAGGGGGCACCAGTGATCTAAGTTCATCGGAGCAGAAGCCGTGAAAGTATTTATAGAAGAGACACAGGGAAGCCACGTCGCGCCGGTGGGAGAGAGACTGCAGGCGGTCTGCCAAGTCGGTATCTATCACATTACAGACCCTCCTCTGAACCTTATCGAGAAGCCTGAGGAGAACAGCAGGGGCACCCGACCAGATATGGCAGCAGTATTCAATGCACGGGCGGATGGTAGATTTACAAATGTGCAGGATAGATTTAGACGGAAAAAAAAGTAACGGCTGCATTTTATCGGTTTCATTGTAAAAGGTGGGATCTAGTTGCTAATCTAGTATCACGTTCAAATTCGAATTTGAATAGTATGTTTCTTTACTGTAAAAAGGCCGACTAAACGGCCATATTGCATTAAAACACCGTACAATCACCGACGTTAAATCTAGGAAGTACTTAAATGAATGAACGTTTGGGAATCCCAGTTTCTTTAAATTTGGATGTGCAGACGCTGTAATGAATAACGTTTTAAAATTGTTAACTGGATAGCCGAGTTCCAATTTCATGTGGATTCATTATATTGACTTACTCGCAGCTACCATCGGAATTGGAAAGGTGTGAAGCCATCTCGCCAACTATGGAATAATCAATAAGACTTTTATCGCTGAACCCTTCTCATCTACCCATAAAATCATACAATCGAAAAATATTATCTGCCTTTAAATAATCGGCTAAGGGATGATAAGCTGTAGAAAACGAATCAACCAACTAATGATATTCTGATTAGCTATACATACATGCAGTTAAGATTTATTCACATTCCCTGCAATATAAACGTGAAGAAACTACTATGGCCAAAAAGTGAAGTGTCAATTTCTATTTGGAATGTAGATATATACCCTCCACGATATATCTACATTATAATTTTTTGTTTCTATTTTAAATTACGTTTAGGCATGAATATCTCACATAGCTAAGATTTAATCAGTAACAAGTATTGTTTCCCCGGCCCCACCAAATATCTTACAATATAAAAAATATTTTTCACGCTTTAAATAACCTGTACGGAGGAAGCTTGCGATTAGCTGTACAAAGTGAGAAAAGAGACGCTGTGTTTCGTTGATTGAAATTTCTTGTCAGGTTTTATAAACACTATCAAAACAGATAAAGATATTCTCTCAAGTAACAAGATATGAGAATGCATGATGTACAAAAGACTGTCCACAATCACCAGACAACAGCTAGAAATGAAATTAAACAGAAAAAAGCAAAATAGGCAGCGTCGGCTTCGATAGATGGACGATACTTGGTGGTCTGACTTAGCCGTAGAAATACAGACTAATTCTTCAAACAGAAACAATACGAACAACGCCATGAAATAGGCTTTTGTCCAGAAAACGGCCTTAGTAACTCGTCTTAGATCAAAAAATGACAAAGCATCATGTTACATATGTAAGGGACACTGAGATTGAAAGGATCTATTTTTTTCATCTGCTCAACATGAATAACAATATCTCTTAATCCTTTTTAGAAAACACCCACTGTAGAATCTAAAAAGGATATTTCAATCTCGGAGGAAGTAAAAGCATGATCTAGGGAGATGAAAATAAAAACGTTTGGAGGAAATCCACGTGTATTTGAAAAGGTATTTCAGTATTTTGGCGATCATCTGGCCATCATGCTTAGAATCATCATGTATATCTGGGGTACTGGGAGAGTTCAAATGATTGGAGAGATCCGATCCTGATATCATAGTCCAAAAGCAAATGCGCAATAGAGCTAGGTTAGCATTATTTGAAGTATGGCTTTACCTTCAACTTAAGAGATTCAGAACTCTTGTTCCAGATATTCAGTATGTCGATGATTGTGAATGGTTAGTCAATAGAAAATGGATAAACCTTCCCATTCTGCAAAGTATTAGACTTTGCTATTAGCCTTGACAAGGCAGTGATCATTTTGTAACTTGTTCCAAGTTGACCTTACACCAAACTATAAATATATGTTGATGACCACAAACTGAAGATAGTAAGCAACTTCATTTATCTGGTGAGCTCTATTAACAGATATTGTACTAGAAGATCGAGCCTGATATAAGAAATGATATAATGCCTGTTTTCTGACTATAATTACTATAGGCATTGAGATTCAACAAACTCTGTTTAACATTCTTACTTTGTATCCACTGAGTAGCACTTATGCGAGACACTGATGTCCTCGAAAAGGCAAATGCGTCCAGCGTCGAATCTCTTATTCGTTATTGCAGACTTTCCTGGTTACATCATATTATTCGTCTTGATGTTACAAACACATAAAATAAATGGTCTCCGGCAATTTGCTCTGTGGCACTCGACTCCAGCATACACCAAGGAATGTCTTTAAGGACTGTTAAAAAAAAGTCTTTTGGAACCTGCCATATAGAAGATCCTCGGCAAAAAATATTGTTCGTGATCGAAATAAATGTAGCCGTACAATTTATATAATCACTTCCAAGAACATGGAATGAGTTGAGAAAATATCAATCTTGCAGCAAGAAAATTGAAAAATAACTGATCCAAAAATTCAGCAATTTACAAGGAATGAATGTGGTAGGGTATGTCGCTTCAATCCAGATCTCGTTAACCAGAAGAATACTTATGCTGGTAGACCTTTCATAAATTTTGATCGGTACTACGCTAGGAGTAAATTTACTGACGGACATCAGTCGCGCCAGTTACATAAAAACCCATTAGCATGCTGAACAGGTTTTATAAAACAGATCAAAATCTGTACAAAACAACGTTGTTTGCTGCATTTGTTATAAACATTACAAATTATATTGGTTCTTATATGTGATAGTTGACACAATCTCAAGCTTTTATTCCTTAGTGAGATCGATGAAGCATGGCAGAGATCACTCTATTTCTCTCTTCTCTTCTCAGTTCGTAAATATTTGAGGGATGGAGACTGAAATTAAATTCTCTCTCTCTCTCTCTGTATATATATATATATATATATATATATATATATATAAACATGCGGTGTAGATATAGAGAATCCAAACGAGTATCCTGTACATAAAATGGTACGATAACTCTCGAGGAGAGATCAAAATATATATGTATATAAATACATATAGAGCAAATATACTTAAAAATAAGACAGTCACATTATTCCATGGTTTAGCGGAAGTGTAGGCCTATTTCAGGCGAACCATCGTCAGCTTCAGTCTTTATTGTACAGAATATTTTACGCAAAATTTGTGTAAAATCTTCTGTACAATCATTTAAAATCCAGACTTCAATTTTCCATAACTAATTTACAAAAGCATGATGACTATTATAAGCAAATTTTATAGTTTGATTAAAGCAAGATTGAACTTTATGCCTAACGATGCAACCAATGTTTAGAGAAAGAATGGAACAGCATTCAATCAGTCGTTAGTATTACGGTTTGAGGATGCTTTGTATATAATAGTATGGGACAACTGAAAATTGAGGGCACAATAAATGCAGCCAAATTTATTCAGATTTTAGAAGATTACTTGTAGTCATCAGTTGAGAAATTAGAAATTTACCAGATTGGGTTTTTCAACAGGACAATGATGCAAAACACACAGCCAAAGCAACACGTGCATGGTTTCAAAACAATAAAATCAACGTGTTGACATGACCCAGCCAAACTCCGGATATGAATCCAATAGAGAATCTTTGGAGAACACTGAAGAATCAGATTCGTGAAAGGCGACCAAAAAACCTCAGTGAATTGAACGTTTTTGCAAAAGAAGAATGGGCTAAAATTCCCACCAAACCATGCCAGGCGCTTGTAGAGAGCTACAGGAACAGACTGAGAGCTGTGGTTGCAAATGAAGGAGGACCAACTAAATATTAAACACATTTAAAACATAATTTATATTCTGTCCAATTATTCTTTAACTACCTATTTTAATAATTTGTATATAAAACATATATACGTGTCAAATTATTTATTTTTGCTGCTTATTTGCATTTATAATGGTTTTACGAATATATTGCGAGCTTCAGACAATGCTTTTCTTTCAATATATGATTCTAAATCCATTTTTTTACTCCTCCAAATACTTGTTTCACCTCACTATATACTTTCGTAAATATCAGAAACTGTTAGAAAAAAATAAAGGAAACAATTTCTTTTTGCGACACTTTTCCTCCTTTAGGACTCCATTGAACTAAGCTGATGCTTTTATTCTTGCTGCTATATATGCCCACAAAAGAGAGGTAATGCTGAAACTTTAAACTTTTCAATTCGATGAAAAACTACAACTGACAGCGGGTTGTATATGCCTCCGAATAGACCCTTATATATGCGGTTAGGATAACAGCTGTAGATTTTTCAATTCGATGAAAAACTACGACTGACAGCGGGTTGTATATCCCTCCAAATAGACCCTTATATATGCGGTTAGGATAACAGCTGTAGATTTTTCAATTCAATGAAAAACTACGACTGACAGCGGGTTGTATATGCCTCCGATTAGACCCTTATATATGCGGTTAGGATAACAGCTGTAGATTGAGGAAGAAAACAGCCGGGGAACAAGTAAAAAGAAAGAAAATAGTTGGAAGAAGAAGAAGAAGGAAATGAATGAAAATCTTCCCATTGTTATTTCAACTTATTTATCTAAACATAATCTAATCTAAACTTGTTTATAAATTAAACTTTGTCTCTGTGTGTCTGTGCGTGTGTGTGCGTGTGTGTGCTTTAACTATAGACTCCGAAACGGCTGAACCGATTTTCTTGAAAATGTACACAGTTGTACTATAAGCGTCTGCGAGTATTCTTAGCTAGGTTTTGTGTCGAGGTAGCCCAGATAAATATCGATAATCGAAAAAATCGGGTTATAGAAGGAGTGGTCCGATTTTAATCAAATTTGATACTCTCATCGACAAAGACATAAGAAACGATATTCAGAATTTTCAAGGTTGCAGTTCATACAATAGTGCAGAAAATTAATAGATGTGTGTGTGTGTGTGTGTGTGTGTGTGTGTGTGTGTGTGTGTGTGTGTGTGTGTGTGTGTCCTTTATACAAATCCACAATTTTTATCCGATTCTCACTAAACTTCACACAAATATTCTTTAGGCTGAGTCTGAGCTCCAGGATCATGGATTAGTTTTACAGCTTTCACTACACCGGAGAAATGCCGGGAAATACTGCTAGTATCTATATAAATGGTTATTTATATGTATATCTAGATTCAGTAAAGAGAATAAATATTACTGAAAGCATGCGAATACAGCGTTTTAAAGAATAAGAATAATGTCACACGGTAATTGCAAAAACGTAAAATGGAAATGACCCGTAATATTTTAACAACAAAGCTTCTTATTCACTGTGTGTGATAATCTATCAGTTATGTTTCTCAGAAAAGAAGACAGTAGAAACCCACCAACATCGACAAACATGTAGGTCGTCATTGCGTAAATTTCTGGTTAGCGTCAAAAGCAGAGTTGCGGAAAATTTCCGGGCAAGTTGAGTCACCTCATATGACTTCAACAGATGAACGAGATAAGAAAATCCGTTTTCGCTGACAAATAAATTCTCTTGTAGATTTATTTGTTTACATTTCATGTTGTTGAAATATTCATAACCGTTAAAATAGCAACAGGAATCATGAACAAATAGACACATGAGCTAAATAGATACATTCACTTTTCATAGTTTTTTACGCTGACATGCTTTCCTTCATGAAAGATACAATATGTATATATATAAGAGAAGGCATTTAGGAAAGGATAAAATATGGACAGGATTCAAGATAGAGAATATATATATATATATATATATTTCTCTATCTTCTTGAATTCAATCCATCTTTTATCCTTTCCTAAATGCTTTCTGCACACTGTCTTTTCTTACATTGTAACCTCCAGTAAGCTAGTGGTGATCCAGCCTGCTAGGGATTATATATATATATATATATATATATATATATATATATATATATATATATAAGCATTTTGGAAAGGTTAAAAGATGGACGGAATTCAAGAGAATATATATATATATATATATATATATATATATATTCTCTATCTTCTTGGATCCCGTTCATCTTTTATCTCTTCCTAAATGCATTCTCTATATTGTCTTTTCTTGCATTGTAACCCCCAGTACGCTAGGGCTGATCCCGCCTGCTTGAGATTAATATATATATTTTGGATATGACGGAAGGGTGGTCAGTATTAGATATACAGACTTTAAATATATAGCAATCTATTAATCGTTGCTTAGCAGAGAATCAAAACCATATGGACCCCCAGTAGGGATTGAAATCACTCCCCAGCTATAATTGTATGAACAAATCGAAGACTGAATATACATGTTAATAGAAACAATGATATTTTCCTACGTACCGAGTCCCACCAAGACAGGCGAACATGGCTCTTCATATCTTCCTATTACTTGTGCCTCTTAGTAGTTTTTTTTTCCTTTTGTATGTCTCCTGTACCTAACCATTTCACTATTCATTCACTTATTTTGTCAGGTAAGTGGCTCGCTACATTCTCCTTTCTTTCCTTTAATATGCACTGTGAGGTTCATGGTTTCAAAGCCTTTCTTTCTCAGTGTATATTCCGGAGATTTCAGCTGTCTTTTCATGATTTTGTGTATAAGCGTTCTTTCTGTTGACATTTCTTTTAATACATCTTTGTTTTATTACTTGCTCCGCCCAGTAATCATTTAGTAAACCTCTGTAGAATGACATTTCTGCAGTCTCGAGTTTTCTTTTCATACGTGCTGATCCACTGCTTTTAAGGAGATAAATATCACATAGCATTCCAGCATTCTATTTTTTAGGTTCTAACAAAAATGTTCTGATTCTTTCTTAGCAATTTGAATAATAATAATAATAATAATAATAATAATAATAATAATAATAATAATAATAATAAGCTATTGCTATATGAAAATTATATCATTTATCATACGAAAAAGTGAGAAACATTTTCAAAATACAGTTTTCACTAGATATCATGAGTTATAATTATTGAACCAAAAATATTGTTCAGTATTGTTAAATACGATTTTAAAGGTAAATACTCACATATCGTCTATAATGAACTTTGAATATTTTCATACAATATTCATATTAATAAGAATATATATCTATATGCATAAAAGGTGAAATCTTAACAATGTAAAAATATCAAGATGAAATAGAGAAGAGTAGTTACAACGAAACTTACACTGATGGGAAAGAAATAGATTGTCAGGTGGCTAGTTTTGACCTGCTCTGTAGCGGTGATTTTGAAGACATCTGAGAGACCAGAAACCGTGTAGCTAAAGTCTGTCTTGCAACTTTTATTTCTTAAATCAATTTTCAAAATAAGATTATTGCAAAGCTGCAGGTGATTAATTCGTTTCCATCAACGTTAAATGCTTTGACCACAAAGACCATATTGAAAGAACCATTCAATGTTATTCGACGCGGGCACATTATATATCCAATTCGAACATTAAGAACCCGTTTGTCATGACATTTGACTATTGCAGTTACAAAAAAAAAAGACAGTGTGCATCTTCAGCATTGGGAGTGGCCAACAAGACGCTATTTTAAAAATTTGATGAGTTTTGCAAATCCGATGTATTCTTGAAGCAAGCCGGTTTAGTAATGAACAACGATGGGCCGTTTTCTAAAATAATGATTATAAAGTGATGGAAATTAAGTTGAATTATTTTATATTGTTCCATGTTCGTATTAACATATAGCAAGATATTTTCAAAACTTGATAATGCCAACATTCATGAAAAATGTGAAGTGGTTACAGTGAGAGAAAAAAACTTAATACAGAGGGTATTGAAGAAAGGATAAAAGATAAAGTGAATTAAAAATATAAAACATGGCAACTGACGTTGAATTTATTTTTTTTAGAAATTGTAACTATCAGGAATGTAAGCAAACGTAAGAAAATTTCACAAATGAGAAATGCAAGAAAAAAACTATTTTAGTAGAAGAGGTGGTTAAATCCAACTATTTCAACGGTAAAAGGGTGGGCTCTATATACCAATTTTGTAATATGGTTAAATTCGCGTGGTCGGTTACCAGAAGAAAAAGCTCGACAGAGTAGTTGATATAAAAATAATTCTGGAAAAAATAGAGAGAAGACACGTCACATCAGTAAGAAAATGAATGAAGCGGAGATGCCAAGTCACGATCTATTATATTGCAGATCATTCTTTCGATTTTGTAGAAAATCTTGAGATGAACTGCCGAAGAACTCGATTAGATATAGCAACAGTATTCAATGCAGGGACGAATGATTGATTTATAAATGTTCAAGATAGATTTTAACGAAAAAACATTCTCTCCCGGCACAGAGATCTAAACTTCCTAGAAGTTGATGCCGCTACATATTCGATGCATTCGTTCTACATCAGCTAGATTGAAAAATTGAGGCCAAGAGGCCGCATTTTGTTGCTCTCAGAGAAACTTGCACTAGTTGATAGTTGGCGGGAAATTTTCTCTATAGTGGTTAAAAGAGAGCAGTTTTGGAGGCATTAAAATTGCAAGCCATTTCCTGTCCCAGTTAACTACTGATTGAATGTCTGTTTCAAGAGCAGCAGTCAGGTTTAATTCCTCAGACTTGTCAGATTTTCTATTGAGTTTTCTATTGAATAAAATGCTATTTTCTATGCCTGATTATGCATAGACACATGAAATAAGCTTGTCATATTCTGTATTGAGTTTAAACAAAAAAACGTTTTCTTTTTTGTTTAAATCGGATTGTTTCAATACACCTGATATATATTTAGTGCATTCTATATCCAGATTGAATAAAATTGGATCCTTTTCAAATTTTGTATATTTTTCGTTTTTTCCGAATTTTTTATATGTTTTTATTAAAATTAAAGTTCTACTATAGACCTTACATCTATAAGGCCCATGATAGAGCTTTGCCAAATTAAGTTTTTTAATGAGAATAGGATCTGGGTTGTGGATATCGGCTCGTAACGAGAAATGAGAGAACCGAGTTCGAATTCCATTTGAATTCGTTCCGTTCATTTACGCGCAAAGAACCTTGGGAAAGGTAATAATCTATCTCTTTCTCTAGCTATGGTTTTAATAGCAGGACAGACTGCAATCTTTAGCTTTGGTTGACAACTATACAAATGTAGAAATTAAAGGCAACCTACTCCAAGAAAATCTTCTGGCCAGGTACTCATGTCTCTTTCAAGATATGACCGCCTAAGCTGTATCAAGTCGACTGTAAAATTGCACTTAACTGACTAACTGAATGAAAATGAAGTTCAGAAATTCAGTTCATGAGGATAAGCAGAAAAGATGAAATTCAATTCAAGACTCAAATATATAACGACATTCAGGTTAAAGCTAGAATTTGAAAGTAGAAGCATTTTAATTGCATTGTTTCATTGATAAGGTTTTAAAAAAGTAGGACTATTTATCTCAGTGTATGTGGCGTGGAGGATCTTAGTTGTACTATTATAAACTCTTGGAATTAAAGAACCTATCACAATGTTGAAATTTTATAGTCGTATTTTACAATCGACTTCCACCTGAAATGAATTTGATTACTTCACACACGGATTCACAATAATACATCGTTTTCTAAATCTAAAATCCTGTAGTCCTAGATATATGACCACACGAAATGACAGCATTTCGTTCTCTTGCATTTTTAGTAAGTTTTAAGAATTGCAAGGTTACATATCTGCATTAATTGCTGTTAGGGAATATATAGTAACGTATACGATGGCTTAGCCGAGGCAAACATATTTAAATAGACATCCTGCTGTATCGCCGAATGTGGGCTGAAGTATTTACAGCACAATATTCGTGATAATTGATATTAAGCAAAAACAAGACACACATAGATAAGATAGAACAACAATAAATAGAGAGGAGAGGTTAAGTTGTTAGAGAGCACAGTCCGATTATATTCGTCAATGATACTCACAAGGTATCAACCAGCCCACATGAGCAGATGCCCAAGGTAGATGCGGAACAAGACAATTTAAGTGGAAAAACTGAGCCCTAAAGCTTTGATAAAAATTATTGTCTGTTTTTCACTAGACGAGACTCTTCCCTTTGGCGGGTGCTCGTCTGGGTTCTTCTCCGACCGAAAGCAGAAAGTTCGACCAAGTGAACGACTTACGCAGGGAGTCAATGTTCTTACAATGTCAATGACGTTGCCTATTCCTAATTGTTATTAAACTTTATTTACACATCTACTTCGGACCATTACCGATTTGAGAGCGCTGGAGGAGTGTCGGCTTTCTACAACACCTCCATAAAAAGAATAATATCTGTAGATAATATAACTGCATTTGGAATGTTCCACTTCTATCTGCTATTAGTCAGTCCTATAATCACTATATATATTTATTTAGATGAGGGAAATTGTTTAAATATTTATCTAATAGAAAAAAGTAATTATGTTCAAACAAACATGTATATGAACAAAAGCTGTGTATTATCTACCATGTATTCAATTGTGAAAGAAAAATATTTTTCTTACTTCACAACTCTTAATAAAATAATATTTTGGCATTAAGTGACCCATGAGAAGTTGACATGCCGTTAAACAGACAAATGAATGATTAACACCTATTTCAGCTTAAAGGAACAAGTTATGAAAAAATAAAAACGTTCTTCAAAATAATTGACATAAGCCGATTAGATATTCATTACTTTTCACTGTCCCTCTTGCTTTGTATATGTGCGATAAATGACAAATATTCTATGCCTTCTTATTTTTATTTTTTACTCGAACTGAATGTATATAATATTTATCAGTCTGTTTTATCTGAGTATCTTTCTATATTTCTGAGATGTGGCATTAAAAATATTTACACGATGAAGGTGTCGTCTACGTATTTCAGCCATTTTATTGGCTTTAGTGATTCTAATGCCATCTCTTCTAAGTATTCAATTAATTGATCAAATGTGCTGGAGAAGGCTCAGTTTGCACTTTGCCAGTGATTCCGGAAGAATCTGTTAGCTATGCGTTTGGGAGAGTTGAAGTAAGTTTCTCTGACATTTCTTAGAAATGGTTGATCGAAAGTGTTGAAGAAGGTCGCAGTTCGTCTGTGGCTCCAGATTAATATTTCCTTAAAAGGGAAGGTTGATGTATCGATCTCGCACATCTATCCAAGTCTTCTTTACCGACTCTTTGCACATACACTTTCATATGCCACATTAATGTAATTATTAGCTGTTTGGTTTTTATTATTTTGTTTCTTTGCCTTGTGGAAAGGAAAGGCTCCCAAGTTACTTCAGGGTATTTGTTAACCCCACCATACTAAAGGCCGTCTGCTCATGCCTAGCATTCAGATTTGTCAACCTGCCCTTCGCATCGCTTTCATAGAGCGAATTAGTCTGCAAATACTGGAAAGAAGACAAACATAACTACTTCCCATACCTGGGAGCGGTGTAGTTGTGCTCGGAGCAAACCCTCTTGTTAACTCCGAGGTGAGTTCTTTCTGTTTTGTATGTCAAATGTCTCTGCAACACCTCTTAAGGTTGACGATTGGCCTCTCCGACGTTTAGGTTTTGTCTTATAATGTGTTATGTTACGTGTTAATTAGTGGGTTCATTTAAGATGATATGATAAACAAGCCAACTCATACGAAGCAGGAGGCTATCTACTGTCCTTCTCATGTCTTTTTTTCTTATTCTGTTCATTATTAATATTTCTGTTCCTATATTTCTTTCACTCCCTCACCCGTCTTTGTTGACGAGGGCTAAGTTAACCCTCTAGGGCCATTCGTATCATATTTGATACAGTATTTCCCTATAAGGAAACATTTGGTATTTCCCTATAAGGAAACATTTGGTATTCATTGACTGAGCAGTCAGTACTGCTTTCATTTGAAATTTATAAAATATTTCTCTTAAAAAATTTTTCAGGAAAATATTTCTTTCAAGGCTTGTTTTCATACTGTATCAAATATGATACGAATGGCCCTAGAGGGTTAACAAACTACGTGGTATTAACTGAAACGGTGGAATTGCAAAAAATAACACTTTATTACATTTTACAGGGAATCTTATTAACGTCAGATGAAAGTGTACTATCTATATCTCTCAATCACACAGAAACATAACCTATGAAGTATTTAAGAAATAGTGTATTTACGTTGTTCTGTTGTTTTTTTTCCGTTGAAATAAGTATTCTAAATAATACATGTCTTTTGAAAACTTGCAAAGAAAATTGCCAAAGTTATGCGTAACTCGAGATACTTCAAGAGTTTCTAACTTCTTTCTATAAAAAGAACAAAAGCTTCGAAAGTAATCGGAACATAGCACACAGTTTCTTCAATTTTTTAACAAGTTTCAACCGCACATCAAACAACTTCAAACAGCCACGAAGAGAAACACGCCGAAAGCGTCAATAGACATAACCTGTTCTTTATATTTAAGCGATATGGTGTATTTTAAATTTTATTTGCGCCATTGTTCAAGCAACAACAGTCTCCTCAATAAGTTCTTTTTATTGACGTAAGTGCAAATTATGATGATAAGTAGGAATTGCGGTTACAGAAATTAAGTTTTTGAGGAAATATCTTCTCTGAAGTTTGTTGCACAAATCAGTGGCTCTAGGAAAGAATCTGTCCAAACGGGACCTTCAAGTAAATACGAAAAGAATGAATGCACATGGTATGGCGCCTCTTAATTGTAAATGTCTGAACTGGTAAAAAAAATGAGTGCAAAATTTCTGAATATTTTTCGTGAAAAATGAGCGATACTATACTAAAAGATTGGTGGCAATATTGTGGGTGGGGGAAGCAATTCATCATCCATAACAACGCGGAGATGCTTTGAACTCTACCTCTACGTGTATAGTACCTACATATATACATTATATAGATGTGCGTTGTGGTGCAGTGAATATCGGCTCAAAACGAAAAATCTTAGGGGCGAGTTCGAATTCCATGTAAATTCGTTGCATTCTCATTCGCGCAAATACTTTTCGAAAAGGTATAAAAAATATAAATCCCTCGTCTCTTCCTCTAGCAGGGAAGATTGTTTTTTACAGCCCTGTTTGGCAGTTTACCACAGAAAGTAATGGCAAACTACTGCGGGAAAATCTTCTTAGACCAGTTAATCATGATTGCCAAAGCATGTATCACATATGGCACTTAAATTAATCTTAAATGATACTTAGCATCGATGTTAGCGTTCTAACCATAAAACGCAGATCTTTTTTTATATCAGCACGGGAGGGCGAACCAAGCTTGTGACAACATTTATCCGCTCCAAGGTGGTTGGCTGCATAAATACTGAAATAACGGTCATCTGCAAAACAAGAAAACAAGATAGTAAATAATTCTTGTTAAATTTCCTAGTCTACTATTACACACACACACACACACACACACACACACACACACACATATATATATATATATATATATATAGAGAGAGAGAGAGAGAGAGAGATAGAGAGGGAGAGATAGAGAGATTGTAATTTTTTATTACAATGTTTAAAAAGCATTATGTCACTGCACAAAAAATTTCAAGTTTCAGAACGAAACTGTTCTTCTTTAAGCGATAATTTGAAATAAGTTGTGAAAATCATTATTTCGAAAATATACGATGAATTTATGGTTATGTAGAAACTGAAATTATAATAGTAGGAAGGATAGGTAGAGAATATGCTTGTAGGTGTGTAAATATTGTTCAGTCAGAAATTAAAATTAGGTAACTATGGAGTTTAGGAATTTGGGTTGCAAAAAGAAACAGAATTTTCTATTGTCAAAGTATGTCACTTAATTTTCTCTGGCTAAGATACATAACACATCACGCAATGATTTCCGGGCCTAACTAATGAAACAAAAACTTTTTGTCAAAATTAGACTTTATTCATCAATATGAATTCCTTGTAGGGTATACATTGATTCCAACGCTTCTCTAACAATTCGATGCCTTTTTTATATAACTATTTGTTATTGGCCTCAAAATATGCTTCAGTTTCCGATATCACTTCTTCACTGGAGCCAAATCTCTTTCCCTGGATCATTTTATGAGGTCTACAAACAGGTTGGTTGGTTGTTTTGTTTTTATGGCATATCAACCTCGGCGGGTCATTTATTGCCAACTAAATTTTTATTTATTTATTGCTGGTAATACCTTTTCTTTCAACAATTTATTGTTGTTTTTATATAAGTTTTGTGTCTAGTAATACTTTTTCGAGTAACAAGATTCATGGGGATTTTTTTTAAGGGCAGGGTCCCCAAGACCTGCCCTGTTATTTAGCCCATAAATGGAGAGAAGGGTACCAGTGCTTAAGTGAATGCAGGGTATTCAACTGGAATTCGAACTCGGCTCACCGATTTCTCTTTCCGAGCCGATATCCATTGCACCACAACGCACATCCGTCACTAAACGCTTAGAGTACCTGGTATTCCCAAAAGGGCACCCATATAAGTACTGACCAGACTCAACGTTGCTTAACTTCGGTGATCGAGCGAGAACCGGTGTATTCAACGTGATATGGCCGTAAGCCCACTGCAAACAGCCAGCAGCCGCTGTCGGCCATATCTGGAGAATAGGATGTATGCAGAAGCAATTCAAAGTGTAATTCATGTAGTTTTGCCATCGTTGCTATCAACTTTTGACACGGTGCATTGTCTTGGTGAAATATCACTTTTTTCTTCTTTATTTGTTGCCATTTTTTGGTGATTTCTTCCTTCAAATGCGCCAATAATGCTATATAATATTCGCAATTGATGGTTCTTCTTTTCTCAAGGTAATAGATGAACAAAATACCTTGCGCATTCCAAAATACGGAGGTCAAAACCTTGACTGCTGATGTTTGCATCTTCGGTCGTTTTACCTACTGCGGAGTAAAGTGTGTTTTTTTTGTTTTTTTAAAAATCATTTTACCCCAAGCAAGGAATTCCACTGCCAATATAACGCAGGGGGTTACATAGGGGAAGGTGGTGAGAGAGTGATTAGATATAGGAAATGTCAGAAGGTGAGTGATAGACGAGTAAGAAGGTACATAGGAAGAGTGTTTGAGAGAATGGGTGCGAGTTAGTGTGTTAGGAGATGTCTATTGACCTTACATTTAAACTCCTGGAGATTGTAGCTGTCGGGGAAGCAAGTATGCGGAAGGGAATTCCACAGGCGGAAGTACGAGAAAAGAAGCTGTTGGAGTAGAAGTTGAGGTTACATTTTATCGGTTTCACTGTAAAAGGGTGGGCCCTACTTGCTAATCTAGTATCTCATGCGAATTCGTACCTAGGGGGCACCAGTGATTTAAGTTCATCGGAGCAAAAGCCGTGAAAGTATTTATAGAAGAGGCACAGGGAAGCCGGTGAGAGAGTGACTGCAGCCGGTCAACGAAGACGGTATCCATTTTTTATCCATTGCCTCATATTTATGCAAAAACTATTTCTTTTTGCGTTGAAACAGTTGCAAACGATTCTCTAAATTCTCAACGTATTGTTGTTTTTGATCGACTGTAAGTAAACGCGGAACCCACTTTGAACACAGCTTTCTCATTGACAAATGTTCACGCAAAATGGTGAATACACTGCCTTTTGATATGTTCAACTCCTCTGTTATCTGACACAACTTTAATTTACAATCGGCCAAAACGAAAATAGCCTAACACTTATTAAGCCATTGCATTGCTAGAACAATATTTTTCCAATCAGAAAGCAATGTTTTATCAACACACGAAATTCATATTTTTCAGTTGTTTTGAAAATTTACAACAGTAGCTTTACTTAAATAACTTTAGTTTGTAAACTAATAATCCGACTGGTCCGAAATTTTGTCACGTGACATTTGAAGATTAGTATTTCCTAGAAATAATTTGGATTTTTATTGGTCGCTCCATCTATATGTCAGGCCCGGTACTTATTGAATGACGTATTAGTGGGAGTATAGATAATTTAAATGGGTAGACAATAATGTTTAACAGCAGGTTGGATATTTTTTTAATTTGGTGTTGTACGAGCTCATTAGTAAAGTGACTGGAATCTTTAGTTTAGAATTAGTATTATAAACAACTATGGTATACTAATGTATATTATAGTTAAGAAAACCAAATATGTATTGTATGAGTCATTTATTTTAGTAAAACAATTTAAAATTTTTAAGTTATATTGAAGCATAAGTTAAATATAAAACACTGTAATTAATTAAATTTTAGAAAAAAAGTATTTTCAATGTTTACATAAAACGTATATACGATTCAATAGTTCTTTATTTTTATCCTACGTCTTTGGCACGACTCGGAGTCTAAGCACTACGCAATCATTTAAACCGTCAATTAATAATATGCACCTGATTATTGTGAGGTGCATGAATCTCCGAGTCGTACCTCTGATGCAGAATAATATATATATTTATTGATATATAGTTAATAATACTGTTTGTACTACATTGACCACGTCGAGATGGTGTAATGGATAGAAAGCTTTGCAATTGAGTTGTGAGTTCGATTCTCACTGGATGTCTAATATTTTCGGCCTTCTGCGACATCTAAGCTGCACTTAGAAAATCGCTACTATATTGAGCCCTGCTTTATAATTACCTGGATAATCTTTTTGGGCATGTGACTATACTTGAGTGTATCTGCATATATATATATATATATATATATATATATATATATATATATATTGAGAAGACAACTCAGCACATAATTAAACGGTTATCTGATAACGGGAAGGATCAAATTTATTAATATTTTCAGGCTTATCAGGCTTGATCCATAAATAATGATATTTTCTTAATTTTATCCATATCACGATTCACCCCAAGTATTAATTTATTGGAAGGTCTTTTAAAATGTTTTTTTATTAATTTCAACAAATCCGATTTGGCTTCTGATCCTGTGAACTTAGCTCATTGGTACCCACTATATACGAATTTCCTCGAGCCACAAGATTAGCAGCTAGGTCCCATCCTTTTACTGTGAAACCAATAAATTGTAAACGCAAATTCTACTCCAGTAGCTTCTTGTCTCGCATTTCCCGCCTGTGGAATTCTCTTCCGCATACTTGGTTTCCTGACAGTTATAATCTCCAAGATTTTAATTGTAAAGTCTGTAGTCATCTCCTGTCTCACTAACTTACATCCTCTCTCTCATGCTTTTCTATATCCACCCTACTCTCATCAGTACTCTCTTTGCTCTCCTCTCTTCCTGACACCCCCTGCAACCTCTCATTCCTCATAACATTCCTCCTCGTCCACCCCACTCTATTCAGTAATCTCTTCCCTCTCTTACTCTTTTCCTGATACCCCCTGTAACCTCTCACTCCTCATAACATTCCTCCTCGTCCACCTCACGCTCATCAGTAATCTCTTCCTTCTCCTACTCTCTTCCTGACACCACTGCAACCTCTCACTCCTCAAAACATTCCTCCTATGTAACCCGTGGCACAACAGTGACAGTAAAGTGCCTGGCTTTATGAAAATAAAAAAAAAGAATCCAATATTTTACAGCTTAAAGGTGTCTTTTGAGATTTTAGATTAAAGTTATTCTTGGATTTGCAAGGATTACAGGCAGGATTCTTGCGGATGCGCGTGTGTATACATTTATTATAAATTAATCTTAAAAATATATGCAACGCCAATCGTTATTTGCTGTCTTCTTGGTTCTTCTTCTTTCATTGTTCTCACTCTTTAATAATATATTTTCATCGACCTAGGATTTTCAAGAGATTTCTTTGCTTAAATGCATTCTAAAACCCAGGTAAACAAAAATATACTGTTTAAAAACACAGATGTCTATACAAATATTAGTTTTCACAGAATATAACGTACACTTATATATATAATTTCTGATACACGCTGAAGACTGGACGGAAGACTAGAAATCTATCTACGAAACTCTGGAGTCAGGATGTTGTAGTTTCACATCAGTTCGCTAAGTGGTAAAACAGTATGCTTACAACTTTCGGAAGAGTTTGTATGGATAGGAGGGGATAATAATGATTAACCCTAGAGATGAACATGTTAAGATTGTAGAGATCGGAGAAAAATCTTCTTGGGAGTCTGTTTTACTAAGCTGCTGTTTCCGGGAAGAAGATGTTCGAGTGGAACTACTCGCCGATGAAATACGAATGGAATTTTGGTGATTTTCTACAGTGTAAGTAGCATGGCAGTTTCTAGACATGAAGGTTACACCTGCTAGATCAAAAAATGCATTTCGTCTGAGCAATTTTTATGAAAATAGTGACAGAGACGCTTTTGAATTGTTTCAAGACAAGGATATGGGAAATGGGCAACCTCCGCCAAAATATGCTAACAGTATTCAAGTTTGGGACTGGTCTGGTTCTAAGTAAGGTATAGGCTAGCATAAATAGTCAGGTACTAAATGTAGTGTTACTTTGAGCCCATCATTTTTCCTGAATATTTAACGATGGTTCGTATATACAAGTTCCACTCGAACTTTGCGCTGAGTTTAAGTCCTGGTAAGCGTTCAAGGCACCGACTGACACTAAGGAAACATCCGTTCAGTGCGATGGTTGTTAGCGGGGGCCAATATGACAAAATAAGACCTATTACTTTCAGAACCACCCTCGTGTGTGTGTATGTGTGTGTGTGTATGTGTGTGTGTGTGAGAGAGAGAGAGAGAGAGAATCTTATTTATTAAATTAATGGTTGAATTATTTCCAAAACTATAAAATGCCCGCATAAATTCTTCCATTGCATGAATAATTATTTGACGATAACATCTTTAAACACAGGTTGCAATAACAATCATATATATAAAGGTAGGTAATTATTTAAATGATGTATACAAATTAAGAGACTTCATATTGACAAGATTTTTCATTTCATTCAAGACGTTATCGCATGAGAATGTTATCACATTTTTCACCTTTCTTTTGATGCTTTTTACTGAAACCAGACATATATATATATATATATATATATATATATATATATATATATATATATATATTGCGATAAAAAAACTGGCGGTAGTTCGGAGTCAAATCGGCAGTGAAACTAGTTTGGTTTTCGATACATTGAATGTAATCAACTATTTTGTGTTTTTTTTTTCTCTACTTGAAACTGATTGCTAGATCGAATCTGATAAACGATCAGCAGTCAATCTTTGAATGTCAAGAGTTTTAGACGTGTGATAATATATCATCGTTTCATCGGCATAGGTTATATTCTCAGGAAGAAGATTTATGTAAATCAGAAAGAGGGTTAGTCCGAAAAGTGACCTCTTTTTTTGCTGTTAGTTACTACATTCAGGCATCTACCTGTTAGGAACAATTTTATAATTGAGAAAGTCTTCTACTCAGTTCATAGTTACAGAGCTTCATTGGATTGAGGCATTGATACGCATTTCAGAGAGACAAAGGAGGTCGGGTTTGCACTAAAGAAGATAGACTCCCACTTCTGCAAAGTCTGGAAAGATATTCATGCATAAATAACGTAGGTTGAATTGTCGAGTGATAGTGCTGTTACAGTAGCAATCGTCCTGGAAACGAATAGCCGCATCAGAGACTACTCCACGTTTTTGAGACCATTCACAAAATACAGTACAGTAGCCCCGATATTATACACCTGTTGATAGGATAGCCTCCTTCAAAGTTACCTCAAATTTTAAATCCTTGAATATCAGGCGGATAACGCCAAAACCCAGAAAAATTCTACTTGCAATACCCTTGATAAAGGGACTAATAACCTAGAAAATATTCAAAAGTGATACTCCGTATCTCATCTGACTAGAGGGTAAGGCAACAGACTTTGTCTTTAGGTGCGAAACATCGAACCGGCCAGAGAACTCGGATACTAAGGCAAGCTCTTTAATATACGTGAGAACTAAAAGACGCATTGAGAGAAAGAGATTGACAAACTTTCTCGGGTACGTGTCTACATTTCCTACCACCATCTGAATTAGTATCAGAAGCATAGTTGTTAGGGTTGTGGAACACATAGGAATGTAATTTAGTCTGCTTTGTAAAAAAAAAAAAAAAAAGAGTTCGGACTTGCATTTACATCTACACAACATAGAAAATGATTGTTGGTTTGCAAATTGATTTAATTCAGATGACCCAGATGCCATAAAACAAATTAGGGATATAAGGTTTTAACTTAGAATACATACCACGATTTACACATTGAAAAGTGTCGAGAAAATATCACAGTCAGCTTGCCACTTAGTAAAACATATTTACTGCCATCGAGAATTAACATTAAATAAATGTCTATGAAATAACACAGATACATGTTCTTTTGTGTATGTGTGTGGGTGCGCACTTAAACACACACATCAACGCGCGTCGATGCAAAGTTTAAGACAGAAATTCTGTAGCGGAACTCTGGATCCTGATTCGCCATCTAGTCGGAAAATTCAAAATACACCAGAGAAACGGTTTTTCCACAGCTAAAGAAAAAATCATTCCGGAGCCACCCCACGTTACTGGATTCAGTATTTAAGGATGGTCTTTAATCGGTCACGGTGGACAGTCAGAGGAGGCGGTTTGCTGACACACATCTAAAATGTAATGAACTTCAAATCGACCCGGAGATAAGGTCAGGGCGCACCTTGTTCTCTTTCTCTTTCTCCTTATCTATTCAAAAATTACTACTAGAACATTTTGTACGAACTTAATACCTTAGCTTTGTCAATGAACATTAACTTCTACAACTTATGTTATTCCTCAATAAGTTTCTATTTTAGAATGCAAAATGTATATTTTATTCTTCTTACGCTATTCCGCACAATTCCACATATTCCAATCTACCGATAACCAACATTCTGATGATGAAAAACCTTCTGATGATTATAACTCTGCATAAAATTTGTAAGCTGTAGGAATTTCGGTTAAGTCTGGCTCCCTACGCTACAGTTTAAAGACAAAACCAAGTAAAATAAACATAAGGATTACTTTATGTTAGTAAGATGAAAGAAAAAGAAGTAAACAGATAAAAATTGTCCAAGACATACCTTAAGCCCAGCGAAAATTCGGTGGATTTCTGATCGAATCTAGAGGCAGGAGCGAAGTTGGAGGGGTAGATATGGAAGGAATGCTGGTTTTATATATATGAAAGTCAGTGGTTTAGCTATACAAACAGTTAACTTTAGTAGATCGTTAACTTGCTTTTGAGAAAGACTTCAATCTAAAAACTTAAGGAAATTAGTTCAACTCTTCGTATCTGAATATACACACTTATACACTCATAAATAATTGTTTCTTCTTTCCTACTCGACACAGAATTTATTATTTACTCTTTTCACGCCAAAAGAGGCCGTAATGCGACTGAGAGTCAAGAGGATTTCTGGGAGTGGAAGAGAGTGAGTAGGTCAATAAAAGAACACGAAACAGAAGATTGCGTTTGACACTGACATTTAAATTTTCTATGATTATAGGTGGCAGGGAAGAAAGAAATCGAAAGGTAGTTGGACAATTTCGTGGAAAATAAAGTAAAAATCAATGAAGTCTTTAACAGACATGGGCTCTCCACTCTCTTCAACAAACGAATCATTACATCCTCATGTATGTATAGTTGTGTGTGTGTGTGTGTGTGTGTGTGTGTGTGTGTGTGTGTGTGTTTGATGCCGGAAATGGTTTTATTTTCTCGTCTACATCAGACATGAAAATAAATCTGTTTCCAATATCAACTTTATATCGAGCACTGTTTTAAATTTGAGATTATACACTGTTTCAAACATGAAATATCTTCTCTGCATTAGGCGTTATATTCATATAACACACACACACACACACACACACACACACATATAAGTAGTTAATTTATTTTTTGAACATTAGGTTTGATAGATAATCCTACTTGTGTAGATATTCTGTTTTTAATTAAACCGTATATTTTTATATATAACTCAACTGTTTATATACCGTTTAATTAAAAACAGAATATCTCCTCAGGTCAGTAGAGTTATATATATAAACATACTGTTTAATAAAAACAAAAGCATTTATTCAGGCCAGTAGAATAATATATATATTTATACTGTTTAATTAAAAACAGAATATCTACACAAGTACGAATAACTATTAGAAATACTATTCAAAGAAATAAAATTATTTTGGCAGTTGTTGATCTATTTCGTAAATCTCGGGAACATTCCGTAATATATATATATATATATATATATATATATATATATATATGTATATATATATATATATATATATATATATGTGTGTGTGTGTGTGTGTGTGTTTTACAAAACAGTATATTTAGACGCTCATGTTTAAAGATTTGCTTATTTTCGACGAAATTCTGGGATCCTCTTCCGATTTTCTGCATGACTGCTACCTAGAATTTTCAAAAATTGAAATGCAATGTCAATCGTAATATTCTGTTTCTCTGAATCATGTTCTTCTAACGTTTATTCTCCTAATTGTTTTACGATTCTAAGGGACATCATCGTTTTGCTTGTGGGGACATATTTTTTTAAATTTCGAAGAATCAAAGAATTGATGCTAAAATAGATTTAAAACAATTTGTAATTGGAAAAATAGATCATTACTAACTGCGAAATGCAAAACGGTAAAGTTTAAAGAACATTAATTTGTAAAATCAGTTTTTTTTTTCGTTTAATCAATCAGATTTATATCCGAAGCTAAAAAAAAAAATGAAATGTCGTCAAGTGAATGCAGGAACAAGGAATTCAAGTTAAATTCGTTGTATTAACTTACACGCAAAACCCCTGAGAAAGGAATGAATGTTTCTTCTCTCACTCTGGCTATGAGCTAGATATCAAGACGGATTGGGCTCCATAGTCTCGATTGGCAACCAGTCTCCCTCAGAAAGTAATGGCAATTTACAGCGAGACAATCTTCTGCCAAGTCATCTCTTTTTCGAGACATGATCGCCCAAGCGTGTATTACCTATGGCACTTAACTGACTAAATGAATGTAAGAAAAATTGTATGAAAAATGAACAAAAGAAGATTTAATTGGAGGTTAAAAAAATTAATAGAAAAGCTAAAAATGAATATTGCCACATTAGACAATTGAGAAGAAAATATTTATATATTGTATAATACATTGTGATAATTATATCCGTTCATAAAACATCAATTCAACAATGATCCACTTTTCTTTTAATTAAGTGTCTCGGGTTCAAAGGTTTATAATGTATGTACAGGGGAATTTTTACAATAATGTTAGCCTTATACAAAGTCAGACTAAGAAATAGCGCATATTTTGTTTATGTGGTAGGTTGAACAGGTTAATGATCGGGGGAAGCATCCTCTTGGAAGTCGATTCTACAAAGCAATTGTTTGTGAGAAGGAACTGCTTCCGTGGAACTCGCACTCCATCAATGTCATACGAATGGAAGGAGGATGGTTCGTTACAATTCGCCTTGTATGGTTGGTCTTAACAGTGAAGTTTAGAAGTGGTGAAACTAAGGAATTTATTTCGTCTAGACTTTGATCATGGAAATGAAGATGAAGCATCAAGAGTCTTGCGATATTTTGCTTGTGGGAAAGGGGTTGTATGGTGGAAAATACTAGATAACCTACATGAATGCGGTGATTCATTTTGAATTTTTCTAGACTGGAAGTCGAGAATGGGCAGCTCCAGCCCATATATGGTAATAGTAAGTTAAGTGCTATATGTGATACACGCTTTGGGCGATCATGTCTCGAAAGAGACATGACTGACTGGGCAGAAGATTATACCACAGTAGGTTGCTATTGCTTTCTGTAGTATACTGGTTGCCAGCCAAGGCTATAGAACCCAATCTGTCTTGCTATTTAACCAATAATTGAAAGGAATAGATAGATTAATATCTTTACTGAGCATACAAGCAACGACGAAGTGTTAGAAGGAATGGCAACAAAAAGGAAATTGATGCTGAGCATCAGGAAGAGACAACTGAAGTTCCTGGGACATGCAATGAGGAAGGAGAGCCTGGAGAACCTGATACTGACTGGACAGATAGAAGGAAGGAGAGACAGAGGAAGGCAGCGGATAACATATTTGCAGGTTCTGATCAGGTGGATGACGGAACGGGGGTTGCCAGGAGCAACAGGAGCAAACATACTAAGAGCCACAAGGGATAGGGAGACGTGGAGATCCATGATCGCCTGCGTCCTGAAGGTACAAGGCACATAGAAGAAGAAGAATACCTTTCCCAAGGGTATTTGTGCTTAAATGAAACACGAAACGGATGTAATCCTGTTGGATTACCGCTCTTGTTGCTTTTATCACTCTTGTTCCTTCGCAAAATTCTGGGAAGTGATATTATTATTATTATTATTATTATTATTATTATTATTATTATTCAACTCGAAGTAGTATTTTGTCCCCTGATGGCAGTCGACATTTTCCTCTATTTTGCTGCTCTTAATTTATATTTTCTAGTTCTATCTCTCTTGATCTGTTATTCAAACGATTTACAAATAATCGATTGTGGGGTAATTTACTATTTTCCCCTGTGTCTCTTACCTTCAACATATCCTGTTGGTGTTAAATTCTCGAAGCCATATTATCCCATTAAGTCTTTTAAAATTTTCATTTTTTTTTTTTCGGTTATAAATGAAAGCACCCATTTAGTTTCCATTTCCTCTGTAATTTTGCCGTTAGAAAATATATTAAAATCTGAACTGTTAACCTCTTACAGCAACGAGAAGTGTGAATAATTAATGATTTATACATGTAGATTTATATAACTTGCTACGTTTTTTTTTTCGCAACAAGATGTTTAAGAACAAGTTTTTCTTTATTATTCTGGTCTATATCAAGGGATGGTCTGATTCGCGTTTTTATTTGTTTGTTTTTTTATTGTTTTTTTAGATTTTTATCCAATTTCGAATCTCTCAATTTGTTAAATATCATATAAGTACAAATAGTTTACACATGAATAAAAAAAAATAATTATATGCTTGCTTTGCACAAAATTAAAAATTCTTCAATCTATTTTTCGTTTTAATAATTATTTAAAAATACACATAGGTTTACTTTGAATGAGAGTTAAAAGATAGGCACTAGTTTTGTTTTCATTTCAGACAAAAAATAAAATTCCACATAGGTTTTCACAAAAAGTTAGACATTGGTTCATAAAAGAATTTCTAACAAATGGCGAACGAAAGTTTTGTTTTTGCAGTATTCCAAACAAATATACATACGTTTGTTTGTCCCGAGAATAAGAAAGATACAAATAGACAGAGTAGATCCATGTCACATTTTTAGGGATTTCATGTTGAAAAGGCACGAATAATATTATGCAATCCAAAAAAAATGAAGCAGTATATAGTATTAACTAATTGCATAAAATCTGATTGCATCAAAAAAGTCACATAAACTTCTATCGCAAAACAAAGCAAACTAAGCGATAACACATTCTCACCTAAAATTCTACACCTTTCGTTTCATCAATATGCTGGCTTTTTTAGGAATATACACGGTCATTACTCTCCACAACGTCCTGACCTTTGTAGCTCTTAATAATATTTCTCTTTCCCTCACAAAGTCCCTGTTTGGTTATACAGTTACACGAACTAGATAGGTGACGCCTCTCTGTTTTGCCTTTCATATGTCCTATAAGTGTCATATTTACCAGTCACTTAGGTGACACCTCTCTTTTTTGCCTTCATTGTGTCCTGTGAGTGTCATGTTTTCCAGTCACCTTTTCTTTATTATATATTGTAGAAATATCAGTTTAAATTTTACTTTAAACTTTCTTGTTACTTACATGTTCAAACCATGATATACTTAGCATCGTTGGGTTGCACCACATTTACCAGATGCAAATGAAAAACAATTTAACATGTGAACCGTCAGATAAACGGAAAATAATTTCTCTCTAATTTCAATATATATGTTGATAACGTCTTTCCACGCAATCAAAATGGAATAGTTCAATATTTATGAGGTACTGGCAGAAGACGTTAAACACTGCTATCTACCTTTCTTTCTTCTTTCTTTATTTGATTCTCTCGCTGAAGCTAATTAGCGTCTCCGATAATGATTTATTGATACAAGTTTTATTCATTAATCCAATGCTGGCGGGATAAAATATGGATTCATACAATTCCCTAAGGGATTTGCTGGAAATGAATACAAGAAGCCGGAGTAGAATTATAACTCGTCTTCCCTGATTTCCAATCCAGGATATTATAGATTATGCTATCCGCACCTGATATTCCCAAGCGATCACGAATCAAGCTCGACATTTCTTAACTTCGGTGATCGTACGAAAACAAAGATGATACAAGATAAAGTCTCTCAACCTGATATTTGTTATTCAAAATATCATTTAATCGATACTTTCCAAAAGGTGTATTTTATTTAATAAGACTTCCGATTATTTAGACCGGGAGATATCAATTTCAAATAAAAGAAAACGGTGATATTTACTCAAATACATACACGTAATAAAATAACGTATATAGTAATAAGAAAAGCATAGATATTTTGAAAGAAGTAACTAGTGTAATCCACGTTTGGGCGATCATGTCTTTTTTTATTCCTGATTGATTTAGCAGAAAAATTTCTACAGTAGACTGCCATTGCTTTTTGCAGTAGAATGTTTGCAAACCAAGATTATAGGCCCAAATATGTATTGCCATTTAACCCATAGAATAAAAGATAAATTCATGACTTTCCAAAAGTTATCAGAGCGTAAACGAACGTCAGTCAGTCAATTTAATGTCATACATGATGCACGAATAAGTGATGTCTTGAAAGAAACAGGACTGACTGGGATAAGGATTTTTTTCGCAGTAGGTTGCTATTACTTTCTGCGCTAGACTAGTTTCCAACAAAGGCTAAATAATCCAATATGTTTTGCTATTTAACCCATAGCTGGTGAGAGAAATACGGATTAATACTTTTCTCAGTGATATTTGCGCGTAAGTGAATGAAACTAATTCAACTTGAATTTGAACTCAGCTCTCCGATTTCTCGTTCCAAGCTGATATTCACTGCGCCACAACGCACATTGGCGAGGTTTACCAATGTCTTATAACAAACCTTTATCTTTTAAACCACTCGCAATTAAAGGTTAGCACCACATGTTATTCCAAAGCGCTCACTTTCTCTAGGCATTCGCCAAGCGAGAAGTTGCTTAACGTCGGTAAACCAACCATCCGTCCGTGCATGGAGTACTGCTGCCATTTATGGTCAGGTGCCCCTGCCGTTCTCCGCAGTGTTCTTAACAAGCTCCAAAGGAGACTCTGTAATGTGATAGGTACTGATCTGGCGACTCGACTGCAGCCACTTTCCCATCGTCGAAATGTGGCCTCCCTTTGTCTCTTCTATAAATACTTTCATGGCTTCTGCTCGGATGAGCTTAAGTCACTGATGCCTCCTCAACAGGTGTTTACCCGTGCAACCAGACTGGCAACTGGGTCCCACCCATTCACAGTCAGGTTAGCCAAATGCAGACAACAATTCTACTCCCGCAGCTTCCTCTCTCGCACTTCCCGCCTGTGGAACTCACTCCCGTAATCTTGCTTTCCTGACGGCTACAACCTCCAGAAATTTAAATGCAAAGTTAATACTCATCTACTAACCACTGGCCTCTAGCTCTCTCCCCTCCCCTGTATAACCTTCCCTTTCTCTCCACCTATGTATCTGTCATCGCACCTGCTTTCTCAGCTTTCTATTGTTCCTTTCTAACTAGCTTGTACTCCTCACTCTTTTCTAATTAATCTTTTTACATTTATGTAACACCCTGCACATCAGTGGCGTTTCTGCCTTGCTCGGGGTGAAATGATTAAAAAAAGAAAATCAAACGAAAGCCAGTGATTCAACTTGATATAACCTTAGTATCTAAAAGGATACTGAATGTAAAAAAAGTTGATATCAGTTAGTCAGTTCGAGTTCTAGTTAAGGTTTTCGTCCTGGAAGATTATTAGAATAATCCCCATTAAACATTACTAATTCAATGAATTCGATCTCTCAGTTACTGCATTTGTTTACAAGATTCACCTAACTTAACTTAGCAATATACAATAAATACAACACGAATTCCATGACTGCTTAAAAACTTTGCAACTAAAAAGAGAACCAGATCAACTCACGAACTCATATATCATCGAGCTATCATGCTGCGCCCTGTATGCTATTTTCTTGAGGCAATGTGGATTAATAGGTTAGTTGATGGTAAATCTCTATTCTCCAAAAAGTAGGCAACAACATTGCAGTCTAATAATAGCAGAGAGTAATCTTCGACAAGGCAGATATTACTATGCGTGAGATTTCCCAGCTTTCGTCATTAAAAACTAGACACTAAATACACATATGAAAACGAATTTTGCCCTGTCTACTCTACACGACTGATAATTGATGACACAGTTTGCTTAACCATTAAACCGAGCATATATATGTCAAACGCATCAGGAAACAATTAGATAAAATTGGTGTGTTGCAAAAGTATGTGTTTGGCTATAATTTATAAAACTACCCACATATTTGTCAAAGCAGCATATAAAGCTACATAAAATCACACCCACAGAACGACAGCTACTATGCAAACATTCGAAGAGACTTGGATTCTTTGGAGACACGGAAACTGTCTCTGTTTGACGTCTTGCCACTGTTTATGGCGGAACAACAATCTTCCAGAAAAGATTTGCCCTCAGTTCTTTTAACGTATACAGAAACTGTGTTTTTTATAAGTCTCGAAATATTTATTAGCGTATTTAGTCGAAAGCCGACTGATAAATAGCTTTTTATTCATTTTTTTGTAATTCACATTGACATTTCAATTCTCTTGCAAATGAAATTATTTGCACCTGAAACTCGTATATACAATACATCGTAAAACGGCTTGTACGGCCAAAGAAGGTATCTAAAACTTTTGTTATGGTCAGTCAGTTAATTGCCATACGTCATACGCGTTTGGGAAACCATGTCGAGTAAAAACATGACTGACTAGAAAGATTTTCCAGCAGTAGGTTACCATTATTTTCTGTGATAGGCAGCTCTCCAACCAAAGCTACAGAGTTCAATCTGTCCTACTATTTAACCCAAACTAAACGAATTAATAGATTTCCTAATTGTATTTGAGCGTAAGTGAATGCGTTAATTTAAATAGAATTAGATCTCGGCTCTCCGATGTTTCCTTTCGAGCGAATATCCAGTGTATTACAACACTTATGCGCCATGTTCTATCTTTATAAAAGACAAATCAGACTAGAAATGAGATATTGCTGCAACATTTGAGCTGAAGTTTTTCAATCATTATCAAAGGCGTTTGATCCGTCTTTTGATTAATTAATTTTTTCACCCTTCTATATTTTTCCGCAGTCGAAGTGTTGTGAGCCGCTTCTGTGTTATCACTATTCTTAAGGCAGACGACCATTTTTTAGTTCCACCAGTCCAAACCTGCACGGACATTGAGTCGATTCAGCCTAATTCTTTAAATATTTCATTAGTAAGGAATTTGCTCTACTCAGACAGCGTCATTTCAAAAAGCGGAATGTGGAAATAACCGACACTGAAAAAAATTGAATTTTCGATTGCATCAAATTATATTCATTACGTTTGGTCTCAACTCTAACTTACCCTACACATAATAATGTAAATTGCGTCCTGTTTATATGCCGCTACAACAATCTTATTTAGCAACTCTTTACCTTTAGTGGCAGTTTGGGCTTTTATTGGGCAAAAATCGTAAAAAAAAGCATCAGGACATAAAACCTCCTTCAAGGATAATAAATATTGTCCATGGACACCATGATATGGTGTAATTAGTAGCACGTTTGTCTCGCTATATCAATTAAAACTGAATATTGAATTCGGCCCTCGCTTGGTACCTCATCCGTTTAGCACTGTATCGAAACACCATAAATACACTAGAGGTCGATGTCCATAACTCTTACCCAAATATGCTATATTAAATGGGCATTAAGTTAATTTCGTGTTGCGCAAATCATTTTCTCCCAATCCATTATGAGAAAAAGTGATTTGGATCTCAGATACAATACTCTTTTATTATGAAAAATCTTCTAAAAGTTTATAGAAAAAACACTAGGATACTGGATTAATATGGTGGAAACTGACTAAAACCGTAATGAAAGCTCATGGCCAAAAACATTGCAAAGACTTTTCATTAAGTTTTATCAAGAACCTTTAAATATATAGTTGAAACACAAGGATATATGTGGCATTAATATTCTAAGCAAGGACAAATGGCAGACGTATAAATAGATTAGATATATTGTGACGAGATAAATTGTCCATTAACACACTTGGAACCAGTTTTCATAGTAGCATCGTTAGCAATTTATTCAATATAATGTTTCTATTCCATGTCAACGAAAACGTTAATCCGAGAAGAAGAAAAAGAGTCATTATCCTAGAGGTTAGCATTATTTCTTTTGATGGAAGCTCAAAAGGATTCTCTCACATGATTGAAAGAGAACAATTTTCTTTTGAAGGTTTTAAAATTATCAAGCCATACCTTTTGTACATCGAACTTGTGGTTACATCTAGCCATTTCTACTGTAAAAGGATGAGACCTTGACGCTAGTTTAGTACAACGCTCTTATTTTAAAATCTACCTAACATTGAGGAAGGTTCATCAAAACAATAACGATTAAAATATTTGTAGAAAAGTCACAAGAATGCTGCATTAAAGTGTTGGAAAGTAACTAAACCCATGATGCCAGCTCCTCATCAATAGCCATTCATACTCTTTGAATTTTATTAAGAAACTTTAAATATAAGATAGGAACACAAGGCTATATGTGTCAGTAGTATTCTAAGCAAGGACAAATGACAGATATATAAACTGATTAGATATATGGTGACGAGATAAATTTTCTATTAACACACTTGGAACCAACCTTCCTAGCAGCATTGTAAGCAATTTATTCAATATAATGTTTCTTCTCCATGTCAACGAAATAGACCGAGAGGGCGAAACGAGTCACTATCCTGGAGGTCAATGCGCCAGATCTAAGATGCGTTTAGAAAATCACCATAAATACACGCGCGATTGATGTCCATAGCTCTTACCCTAATATGCTTTTTTGAATAGCCATAAAATTAATTTCGTGTAGCGAAACGGATTTGCTCATAATCTATTATGAGAAAAAAGCAACTTTGTTCTTGACTGAGTGCTCAGATACAATGCACATGATTTATGACAAAGGTGCGCCTAAATATTTTTTTTTAATTTTGTTTAGGATGGATTTACCAAGTTGATCTGAAAACCATTAACGTTTCTCTGTTCTCAATTTGGTGCTTTATGACCGTGAGATTTATTTAGAAAAATATATCAAGCTGACCACTAGAAAATTTTCAAATTTTTATCTGTTATAAAAAATCTTCATAATTTATAGATGTGTCGTCGACAAAGAAAAATACTTTATTTTTACCAAATACACAACATATAACTGCTTAAAAAAAGTAACCTTGATATTGATTTTCCCGTAACTTCGCATATATGTTAATTTAACCCAAGAAAACCTATTACCGTAATGTATATAAAAATGATTGCAAGTTCGTCCTGTTTAAGTAAGCAAATTCAATCACTAAGTTAGACATGAATCTATACTTAGCAATTAACTACACAATTTTTACTGTTTTTTATGTTATATATACTTAGAATTATACGGTGCATTAGGCCATAGGTATTTCTATTAATATTTCTGTTAATACAGGTTTGCTTTTGCTTGATGTAAATGTCTTCAATGATTATTTTAATACTTTGGTAATTTGATTTTATGGTTTATTTTAGATTTTTTAGAAAGTAACTCTCTGATACTATGAGGTTAAAAATAATACAGATTATTGAAGCCATTTTCATCCAAGAAGCGCAACTATCCATTAAGGAAAATAAATAATTAAATCACCCTATTCATCAGAATAAGATAAACTAATTACACTTCATTACTCGTTGTTGATACACGTCTCTTACATAACTACAGCACTGAATTTGACTTTTACACAGAGTATATCGACGCTTTTAAAACAGTGCACCATTAATAAAGTGTCGTAATATTTTGTTTGAAAGTTAAATTCAATAATGTACTCATGTTAGCGATATGTCTCGATAACGTGTTATTTTTTACCGAATGAACCCGTTTGAATACTATAATATACTTGGTTCGTTGATTTTGTTTAAATGCATATCAAAACTTCTATGGGTTTTTAATACCGAACTCTAAATATTTTGCATATAATTTTATATTTTCAGAGTAAATATATATTTTTCTAATTTCATAAATCATAAAATGAATTGTGTGTTATTTTACAATAAAAGTACATTTTCATATTTTTTAATTTTTATTTTATTTTGTCTTGGTTTTCATTTTCCTATAAAAATGTAATGGTTGCAGTTTTATAAAAAAAAGGTACCGTTCATATTTGTCCACTATTTATCCATAGCTGGGAACATAATAGATGCAACGACCCTGAATTCATGTGAACATGGGGAAAAAGCTATTAGGAGATGGTTTTCTGCTTCTCAAAACGTCCAACCTCCCGATCACAGGCCTTGCTACTGTATGAGGTCTATCGTCATGCCCAGGATATCACTACAATTCAAATTATATATATGCTCTTATAGACTATAAAATCATAAAACTCATATATATATAGTCATTCGCAGACAGATCTGTTTCGCTGTATCACAGCTCATCAGTACGGTTAGACATCCGATTGCTTTTAGCCAGGATTAAAACCCGACCAAATTGACATCAGTCGGCGATTCTACCTCTGAGCTATGGGCACTCGATAGAAGGAGACAGACTTTTAGCGTGTGATATACCATGTAAACATACGTCAGTAGCTAAGAGTGTTCTAATTCATTCTGAATGAACGATACGTAAATGCTAAAGAAGCTACTCTTTTTTCAAAGTCTACATTCTTCCAGAGTCTACAATCAGCGTGAGAGCGTAAATAGTCATCCGCAGTCAGATCTGTTTCACTGTATCACAGCTCATCAGTACGAAAACTGAAACCCGACAGAATATATATATATATATATATATATATATATAAAAACAAAGATTTTATTAAAAATAAAAATTGGTTCACTGTTTTGAACAGTGCTCGAACGGCATATCATCTTCGTGTTTTAGAAGCTATTTGCCTTAGACACTAGCAGCCGAGCCTGTGCAGGCAAAAAGAGCGTTTCTTACGCTCCTTACAATTACTGGAGGGATTGTGAGTGTAACAATTTTTCTTTTTATTTCACTCTTGTGGAATTCCATGTTTACACTCCCTTTACATTTTAATATTTATTAAATAAAGTTTATTTTTAATCGAGTTCCATCTTCCCCCCAGTATTGTAAGTTTTCCATTGTTTTTTGCCCTCTATTTTTGACACTTTGTAATAAAGCCAACGTAGCCCTTGACAAGTGTTGGCCGAAAGGTTCCTCCGGTTGGGATAATTATGACGTCTATCTTGTTTAATATATATATATATATATATATATATATATATATATATATATATATATATATAAATTTGTCTTTTAATCAAAAATACATTACGACACGAAAATTTCTGTGTTTCGAAATTTATATCTCGTCATCAGGCAATGTTAGATTATCATTGTGAAAATGTAAGACACAATATAAGAACCATAAGGTATGTTAATTATAGATATGGGAAGACATAAAATTTTAGTTTTCCCATATCTATAAATAACAAATTTATGTCGTACCACATCCATAAGAAGTGGAATAGAAAAAAAACGTTTAACATAGACTTGTGGTCACATCTAGCCATTTCAACTGTTAAAGGATGAAACCTTGACGCTAGTTTGGTATGACGCTTTTAATCAAAATCTATCTAACATAGAGGAAAGTTCATCAGAACAATAACCGTGAAAATATTTGTTAAAAAGGCACAAGGATGTTGCATTAATGTGGTAGAAAGTGACTGAAGCCACGATGCCAGCTCAAGACCAATAACATTTCAGACTTTTCTTTCAATTTTCTCAAGAGCCTTTACATCTAAAATAAGAACACCATGCTATGTGTGGAAGCAGTATTCTAAGCAATAAAAAATGTCAGGCATATAAATAGATTAGATATATTGTCACTAGATATATTGTCTATTAACACACTTGGAACCAACTTTCCTCACAGCATCGCTAACAATTTATTCAATATAATCTTTCTACTCCATGTCAACGAAAAACGTTAGTCCGAGAAGGGGAAGAGCCATTCTCCTAGAGGTTAGCATTATTCCTTTTGGTGGAAGCTGAAAAGGACTCTCTCACATGATTAAAAGAGAACAATATTCTTTTAAAGTTTTTAAAATTAACAAACCATTTCTTTGTACAAGTCCACAGAATACAGATCATGTTTTAGATCCGAAACCAATGTGATATTATCGGAACGCTCAGACTTACTGTCGGGACTGGAGTAAATATTTGTGTCATCAGCGTATCATAGGCTGTATAACTGAATATTTCTTGCCTGTGATTTTGGTCTTTATTCAAATACTGTTAAATGCCAAGATTAAGAATGCCTTTGCTATAGTCAAGCTGGTTTCTTTGCTTAGAAAATCATTGACAAATATATATTTATTTCCATTATATTTTTAAGGTAGATTCAGTAAATCTGTAAATGATTTTAAAATTTTGTAGCTTCAACTTGTTTGATGGCTAATTTAAAGGGTAAAAATAAGAAACGATTTCGAAATAACCAACTCATATATAGTAGCCAGTAACTGTCGAGATATAGCCTAGTTGATGCATGGCAAGTGACAGATTTTAAGTATATTTTTATTTCTTCTGTTAGAAAATATTGCATAAAACTTTCAGAAGATTATTTCATGAGTAAATAAACATAAATTCTAAGGGTTGTCATTCTCTACGGGCAGCTATAGAACATGATCAATTGGTGTCGTATCAAAATAAGTGGCTAGAAATGATGCCTGAATCATTGTAAAACGAAAGATTCCTTACAAAATAAAAGCAAAGAGATAGGAAAACTTCACTGGAAGTAAAAGAAGAGAGCTGAACTGCTGTGCAATAACAGTCCTCTTGTATGACAAGTATGCTGGTCGATTAAGAGGTATACAATTCTACAGAAGGATGCTAAGAATACAATGAACGGAACATGTAAGCAAACTAGAGGTCTTATGGAAAATAGGAATATAAGGGAACTTGAACTTAAAATTAGAAAGAGACAAAATATAATGAAGAAAGACGAATTACAGGATATACTCAAGGCAAAAGTAACAATCGAATGAGCTAAATAATTAGCACAACATGGACTTGGAGGGATAGTTATCGAATAGATCTTGCTTAGAGATACACAGCAGTTGAGGAGAACGATAGCCGCTCACATTTGGTAGGGAAACCTTCAATAAAAATAAAGAAAACTGATATATTCGATAAAGACCAAATCTTCCATTAATGTTTCTTACTGCATTTCTCTTATATTTTACACTATTTTAGCCATGCCGTTAAAAAATTACTGTATTGTTAGAATGCTGTAATAGTAGACATTTTCGGAACCCTTTAAATGAAATCCGCACGTATATTTTTGTTGAAGTTATCGATAAAATTTTTGTCGAGATTTACCAACTCTGTTTCGTTCATGTTTTGTAAACCAATCAATGAAATTTAAATAAGGCTGATTTGTTCAGAAAAGTACTTTGCTAAAACGTCTACATTGCTGTTTAATAATTTTTCTAATTTAATTTAATTTTGTAGAATTTCATGGTAAACAATACATTTTAAAAGAAATCTAGTTCTTTTTCCTTTGTAACATCTAAGAAAAGATTTTCAAGATTTCTCACTCTAGAGTAGGTAACACACAACTAGCGATTAGTAAATATTTGTTTCTGGAGGCCAATTCAACTTTTTTGAAAGGTTTGGCCGTGTGATTTAATTATAGTTCTCGTAAGCGCAGGATGAACTTGAAATTGGATTTTTTTATTTATAAAAGTTAAAGAAAAGTTATTCAAAAAAAGAAAAACTGCATTTTTATTAAATAGGTATTTGATGTTTTAATCATTAAATTGTTTTAAATACCATTGAAGTATTTTATATGTTAAATAAATAAAAAACTTTACACTTTTACAAAAAAAATGAATGAGAAATTTATTGTACTACTCTATACACCTTAGTAAAATGAACTCTTCTGTGTATACCCCTTACATGCTTGCAATTCCACCCAAAATTTGGTAGCGATCGATTAATATATGGCTGTTTAGGATGTGACGGACGGAAGTCACAGATTTTTATAAGTAGGTTGAGATGTTAGGTATCAAATGCTATAAATCAATGTATTAAAATTCAGTAAAGCGGAGATCAATAATTCACAACTGAAACATTGAACTATTTAATTATCTTTTTCCTTAGTACTGTGTTTCTTAAAAAAATGCCATATTATATCTATTATATAACATGCATAACAACTATTGGTATTTCGTGGTATTGCATAAAAAATTTTCAGAATTCAAAATTTAGCTAGACGTCACTAAAGAGTTTTCCGTATTACTATGTTTCTTGTGATAACTTGTTCATAAAATAAAATTCAAAAATTAATTATCTTTTGTTATAATTATTTTTGGTATCAGAATATTAAAATTGAAAATGGGTCTCAATTCATGCATTGCATATCTCAGAACTGGCTTCAGAAGTCAAACGAACTGCTTGAATTCCTTTATCACTGACTGCCTTGTGGGATTATGACCACATCCTGTTGAATCATCGTTTCCTGTACGATCGCCGAAGTTAAGCAACTCAGATATCTAGGACAACAGCTTTGACATCGCCGTTCTTATCAAGAGCCTGATAAATATATTCATTGATGGCCGTTAGCACATCAGTGTTAGACCTAGCGAAGCGGAACCCATTCTATTGTCAAACAATAAGTTGTTGGATTTGACATGTTGAATCGTTTCACCATTGATAATAGCTTCAAACACTTTGCTAAAATGTGGTAAGAGAAAAAGAGAGAGTTAGTTAGAAAGGCCGGAGGGCTCTCTAGTGTTTTTAAAGAGGTGAACTGCAGAAAATGACTTGCAAAAAGCAAGGAAGCACGAAGCAGCGACGCAATAGGTATAGAATTTGAAGATGAAAGGGGAGATTTTAGGGGGATATTTCTTGCTTTGCGAAAGTCAAACTTAGAAATAATGTTAAAGTCCAGAAACGGGATTAAATATACATTATTCTGTTGGGCTTTAGTTCTCGTTTGGAAGTCGGGTATGGACACTCCAGAGAAATCAGTTGTAGAGTTGGATTATAATTTGAGAGCGAAGCATTCAGTTTTGTCAGCTATGGATGTGAAAACATCAACCTTATTAAATAGCGAAGGCGATCGAGCGTTTACTGTTGCTTAGCAAACGTTTGGAGAGCCGTACGTAATCTTTGGAACCAAAGTGGCTGTGTTGTTTTGGGAAAGATGTATTATGCCTTGATATCTGTGTTACTTTGGCGAAGACATATTATATCTGTGTTACATTGGGAACGAAGTATTATCAATGTCTTCATGTCTATGTTTATTATTATGAAATTTAATGTTACCTTGATTTTGAAATGAAAGGAAGATCTTCTTGTACATCAATTTTGATAAGGAACTCTATACAATATTCATTTAAACAAAAATATCATCATCATCATCATCATCATCATCACCATCGTTATCATCATCCATAAGATTGGTTGTGACCAGTGTCTCTCTGCAGCAGTTGAGTACCCGACCATCTTCTTTTATATATCTCGGTTAATTGCCAAGTAAGTACAATTCCAGTAAGTACAATTCCAGACAAACAAATCCTGCTTAGAAACAGGAAGAAATATTTTCTTTTACACGCAAGGGTAGTTAGAAATTACAGATGGTCCAGCAAATGAAAAAGAACACCAACCTCTGTCGGTAAAAAGACGAGGACATGGAAAATGTTTTGGTCTAAAGGCATGAAGCAAAGTGGAAGCGAAAAATTTAAATCTAGATTTGCAAAAGATATACTTATAGCTAACAAAACAAACGAATTAAAAATATATTGTTCTAAACACAACTACAAATGAACAAAAACCGATTCAACAGATTTTTCAGAACAACGTCTAAAGCAATAATATGCTGATTTCGTACAAAACAGACACAATAAGCTAAACTTAAAAGAGGGATATATCTATTCTATTAACAGTAATTGACAAAAAGAGATAGATTAGAGAAATATCAGTCAGTCAGTTTAGGTGCCATACGTGATACACGCTTGGGCGATCATGTCTCTTTCGAGACATGACTGACTGGGCAGAAGATTATCCCGCAGTAGGTTGCCATTGCTTTCTGCGGTAGACTGGTTGCCGACCAAGGCTATAGAACCCAATCTGTCCTGTTATTTAACCCATAACTGGAAGGAATAGACGGACTAATACCTTTCCCAAGGGTATTTGCGCGTAAGTGAATACAATGGATTCAGCTGGAATTTGAACTCGGCTCCCCGGTTTCTCGTTCCGAGCCGATATGTACCACAACGCAATGAATTTAAATAAAAGATTATATGAAGTTAATGGATCTTTTACAAGACAACATATAAAAAGCATTAGTTGCTCACCTTAACAAAATGGAACACAATTAAAAGAAAAAACAATTCACTACAATAAACATTTTTAGACAGTGCTTTAATCGCTAGAACGTCGCCAGTTACTTTGTGAGCAGTTTCTTACAACGTTTCATCAATTTAAGAAGATTTTGTTTAATCCGTATCACCCAGGCAAGGCGATGAAGCCACTAAGACGCAAGGTATTAGAGTATGTGCAAGAATTAGGAGCAGGGGCATTATTAATGAGCAAAAAGACATAAAAGTGTTCAAGAGGATAGTAGATAGTGATTAACATTAGATTCAATTTTTTGAAAATTAAAGTTACTTAGAAAGCACGGAGCCCGGAAGGAGTTCCACAAAGAAAGAAGCCTGAGAAAACAAACTATTAGCATATAGATATTAACTTCTTTCCCCCTCTAGGAAGTGGATGCGTCACAAGCTCAAGGTTTAACGTTGGGAGGACGAAAGCGTAATGGGGTGGCGCGGACTCGGAATACTGTTCCCCGGAACCGGGCATCTCTTAGTATAATTTTTCTCAACTGAATGCCTGTCCTCGAGCAGAGATACAGCTGAGCCACACATGTCTTCGAGGACAGAGACGCAACTGAGAGATGATTTGGACCCCACACACCACAAAAAGTGGTAGGTAAATAGCATATAACTCACGGCTACATCTAGACACCTCAGCTAAAAATGGATGAGATTGTGCTTAAAGCATAGGTATCGAAGAGCTTATCTGAACAAGTATAATAAAATATTCGTACAAATAATACAGAGACGCAACCTTACGAGGGTGGAAAGAAGATTGAAGCGTGCCCTTCAGATCAGAACCCGTAATATTGCTGATCCTTCTTTGGATCTTATCGAGGAGCTCAAGTTACCTTCTACTATCAAAATGTGGGATATTTAATGATAAAAATTGTCGGAAACTAAAAGAAAAATATATAAAAGAAATCGTCTAGATTTTATGCACAAAACGCATATAAAAAAAAGAAAAAGAATCATCTTCGAATTTAAAATTCTTAGCATCGCTCGTTCCTAAACTTTTCCTAAACTTTTCCTAATTTGTCATACCTATATCCCCTAAAATTTTTTTGATATATATAATATATATTTCCCTCTCTCTCTCTCTCTCTCTCTGTCTATATATATATATATATATACAAAATATGAGAATGACAAAAAAGTTATCATTAAATTTTTAATATAATTTTTCATGTGTTTTTAGGATTTTTATGATTTTCAGAACTCAAATTATATAAGAATTGTCCAAAGGTTTCGTATTTTTGAGCGCTTTCGGTTATACTTTGAGACATTTTCAAGAATGAATTTTGTTTTACTTATAACTAAATATTTGTAAAGATTATGTATATAAAATCATGAGTATGTTATGTTCCAAACACTGTAAGTACATAGTTACCGTGCTCATAATTGATATTAAGTGTAGGATTTCTTTTGCCTCTATTATTTTCCGTTTCAATGTGGATGATGCTATACAAGACCTTTAGAAAATTCTTATATAATTTAAGTTCTGAAAAAATAAACCATAAGAACACATGAAAATGATAGAAAAACTCAGTTATAATACCTTATCTGTCATTTACAATGAAACCTGCATAAAAGATAGATTGCTGCCCAAATATACAACACACATATATATATGTGGTGTGAAATGTACATATATATATATATATATATATATATATATATATATATGCAAATCGTGACAAATATTATTTATATATTATATATGTGCAGTACTTATTTGAAAGCGGTCAATATCATTGATAGAGCTAACACATTCAGTTAGATAGCTGTGAGTTTGTGACCTTGCAGAGCTAACGATCACAAGAGTGTGAAACCCAGGGTCACAAACTCACACCACTCTAACTATATATATATATATATATATATATATATATAGTATTGCGGATGACTATGGTATATATATATATATATATATATATATATATATATATATATATATATATATATATATATATATCAGATTTATATTATATATATATATATATATATATATATAATATATATATATATATATATATATATATATATATATATATATAGATATATATATATATATATATATATATATATATATGTGTCAGATATATATGTCAGATTAAATAAATTGCAAAAATAAATTTCTTGTTTCAAATATAATGGTTGACAAGTTGCTAGCGTAAATTAGAACGTGAAAATTATCCAAAATGTAAGTTGTATTTGAAGCAAGAAAAAAGAAAGAAATAATGTACAGTAATTTTTAACAACACAGTTTTCCGTTTACATTTGTTACCATAACTCGAATCCCTGAAGATGATCTAGGAAAGAGATTGAAAGTACTTGGCTACCTTAAGAAATGAATGAAAATAACATCTTTCCAGCTCATGTCTGACATCTTCTGAGTCTAATACGCGAAAGATTATCCGTGAGTATGAATGGATTTTATTAAAAATAAGCAAACATAGTGTTTGTAATTTATTTAATCTGACATGTTTAAAAGAAAATTACCACCTAAATACACAAATTTTAAATACGCGTATATATATATATATATATATATATATATATATATATATATAAAGACAGCGTCTGTCTAGGTGTATCCTCTTTTATATTGTAACGAAAAAGGTGTTAAATATGGTTTTAAGTTAAATATCCAGGATAGTTCCATATATTTCAATAGAACAAAAATATAATTTCTACTACTATAGCACAAAAAATTACAATTTATTTTATAATACAATAGTTCTTACTAAATATCTATAAGTAATTGCTGACAAATCTTGTATTGTTCTGCTAATTTTAGCTTTATATGTTTTATTGCTGAGGATTGCTTGTTAGTTTTCTCTTTCTCTTCATCACACAATCGTTCACTTTCCTTCTTTTTATTCTAGTCATATGTTTATTATTCTTCCACGATCTGCCCTATATATGACTGTCCCTCTAATTAATTCTCCACAGAGAAAAACAGACGCCCAGATAAAAGTGAATAAATAAAAACAAAGCCTTTTCCTTGGATGAGATCACAGGATTTCTATTATAACAAAGCTAACACGACAGATCATACAACCAGGGGGTCAAATTCTTTACGCCCTCTTTGATTCTTTTATATGCAATGAATTTGAACACTTTTTAATCCCGAGTATGTGTATTGTTTCCTTCTGTAGAACTATAATTCAGTTGCCTCCATTTTTCTCTTCATCTCTTAGGAGATTTTCCAGCATACACAGTCATATAATAGAATTGATATTAAATAGCAGATCAGCACATTTTTCTAACGAAATTTCTGTCCTCCTGTATAGTAGTGAGTTATGGACGATCTTCTCAAAGATGAAGAAAAGCACTTGAAACAACAGAAATGTGATTCTACAGAAGGATGATGAGGACCGAATATGTGAGAAACGACAAAGTTTGGAGAAAATTGAAAACAAAAAGGCAACTAATACTTACGTCAGAAGGATATAGTTATGGTTCCTGGAGCACATGTTGAGGAAATTTGATAATCACATGACAGACAGAGAGCAAGCGGAACAGAGGAAAACAACGCATAACATTCTTAGGAGAAATAACGGGAAAAAAAGTTTATTAAGAACTACAAAGGACAGGAAGTGGCGGAGGACCATGATCGCATACAACCTGAGGTGACACGGTACATATTGAAGAAAGTATCTTTTTCTAATCCCAATCACGTTCAGATTTCGTCGATGGATTTTGCATTTTCTGAACTCTTCCCAGATATTCAAACTTCTGCATTTGTTTTTGTAATTACGTAGTTCGCATCTACGATTTTTTTCTTTTATTTTTTTTTTTGTTCATTTTTTGCTGATAACCATAATTGAGAATTAGAATCTGATCTCTTTTTTTTTTACTGCCTCGAAAACGGTGTAGTTTGATTTCGGTGTCTACCATGAACACCATGGCATCTGTCTTATGATATACTTATAAAATTTTTCCCACTGATAATAAATAATGAAAGGGAGTCCAGTTTCTTAGGACAGCCTCGTTGTAGAAGATGAACAAACAAGGAGAAAAGACATATTCTTGTCTTACACAACGCCTTCCTATTTTTATTTTCCTGTTCAATATTCTCTCTACCCATCTGTAGGCAGTTTTCTACCAGTACATATTAGAATGCCTGTTATGGTGATATCGTCTTGGAAAGAGAAATCGGGGAGCCGAGTTCAAATTCCACTTGAATTCATTGCATTTATTTACGCGCAATATCCTTGTAAAATGTATTAATCCGTCGCTTCTCCGTCCAGCTAGGGGTTAATTAACGAGAGAGATTATGTTCTATAGCCTTGGTTGGCAACCAGTCTATCGCAGAATGTAATGGCAAACTAAAGCGGGGAAATCTTTTACCCAGTCGCTCATGTATTTTTCGAGACATGATTCCTTAAGCATGTATATGTATGACACTTAACTGATATTTCATGGATTTATCTAACACCACACCCAAATAGGTCTAGTGTTCCTAACAACCCACTACCAACTTTTAAATGTAGACACCTAAAATTAAATAATTTTATTGAATGTTTCAAAATATATTCAAACAGTCATCGTGGTGATATCAAATAAATACATGAAGTTGCCAGGTCGTATAATGGAAACAAAACATTATCACGTGGCTTAAGAAAGTTGAGAAGCGACTGTTTTGCTATAGGTTTTTTTCGCACAAGGCCTTTTATGAACTAGTTTATAGTCACTACACCTGCTTTCGCCATAAGTGCATATATTGGAAACCTTTAGAAAGGGTGACATAATGGGAGCTTGCGTAGCGTGAATTTATGGGATTCGTGTCATATTACACCCAAAACGGGAACTTGTACGAATCCATACAATTCTAGGATACATGCATAACGTAGATTCTGTCTCTGTCTATCTGCCTCTCTCCTCCTTCCTCACTCTCTTTCTTTTTCTTTTTTTTAATCGTATCACCCCGAGCAAGGCGGTAATGCCACTGATGTGCAGGGGGCTACGTAATAGTGAAAAGATCGGAAAAGAGAAAGCCGGAAACCACGTCCTAAACAGGGAACAAGGGATGAGCCTCTTAACCTGTTCAATAAACATGGGTGGAGTGTGAACCGGGCGATAGATCTCTCTCTCTCTCTCTCTCTCTCTCTCCAGGAGTAAGTTCAAGGAAGATTTCTTTCTGGATCTATTTTTGAACAAGCTCTATACCAAATTTCCTTTTTTGCCCATTTTTTTCTGATAATTTCGACGCCGATTTTATATATGAATGATGATTACTACTTTTCAACATACGATGTCAATTCAACTTCAACTTTAAGGGCTACCCCAAAACAGTAACTTCAATTTCTCTGAAATTTCCCCAGTAGAAAGATATGCATTCGTGGTTGAGCAGCTATGAAATCAGCAAACTGATTTTGCGTATAGTTTTTCTTTATAGATGCATTATCATCTGAAACTACACACACGTAGTTGTGTGAACGTCATCTGTTGGAAAAAAGCAAGGACGTATTCAAGGCCCTAATGAAAAAGGGACACAGGCTCGAATATTGTTGGTGGCTGAATTTTTAATCAGTGTGCCCTCTCAGTTGCAGTCCATTGTCATTAATTTCAGGATTTAGTAAAACAAAGTATTACAGAAATAACAACTTAAACATATGTTTCCACGAAAAGTACTTTTATGTTGATAATAATTAATTAATTATAAATTTGTGTATACACTGCTTATATACAAGACGTAAAATTTCCCTGGTCTGATTCCATGAGTCTATGGTTTAGGGGTTAGCAACTCCGACTAACACCAAATCGGTCGAGTTTCGATCCAGGCCAGAAGGAAGTGGATGTGTCTAGCCACACTGATGAGCTTATGATACAGCAAAACAGGCTTGTATGTGGATGACTAATATATATCGATATAAATTATTTTTAATATAAACGAATGACAAGTTCTGCGATTAAACTTCTTATAGATGATTTTCTTGCATTCTTACAAGTATTTTCATTTCTGAGCTTAAAGTCTGTAAAACTTGCACAATGTTTTTATAAATACGAACTCGTTCTGCTATTTTGTTAGCCGTTACCTAATATTAATTTGTTTCTTAACGCAGCAGTTCGAATTTTTATATATGTGTATCTATAGCGACGGATATATTTTTCGAAAAGGTTTTAATGTTCCAAATACGATCGCCCCTTTGTGACCGTGTTTATAGTTGATATTATTGAGTTTTGGCTATATTATTATGAGTATTATTATGACATTTTTCTTCATATGATTTCTGCTATGGTCACACTACCTCCAAAGTCTGCAGGAAGTTGTTGTTATGGCTCCATTTCATGTTTTTCTATCTCCCCTATCATCCTTTGCGTTACATAGACAAAGTTTTACTTAGTTTGTGAGCTGTACTTAATAAGACAATTTTTTGTACATCTCTTAAACTGGGGTTTCCAGGGATTCTTTTAGTGTATTGTTTTGTTTTATTTTTTATTATTCCAAGTGCATCTACTACCACTGGCACGACTCTTGTTTTCAATTTCTACATTTTTTTTATTTGAATTTCCAGGTCTTTATATTTTGACAGTTTATCAAATTCCTATGTTACAATCGGCTGGACAAGCCATATCAATTAATAGACAAGTTTTTTTCTTTCTGGTTTTTAACAATAATGCCCGTCTATTTGCTTCAATTTTTCTATCTGTGTAGATGGTGTAATCCCATAGAATGGTGACATCTTCTATATCTGTAACCGATGCTGGGTGATGTTCATACCAGTGTTTGTTTACAGATTTTCCAAGTGTTTGCACATTGTCCAGTGTAAATATTGCCCCACTCTATCGTGACGTTTTTTATATTCATTTTTGTGCAAGTACAGAACAACCTGAGATTAAACGGTCTATTGTTTCTTGGTGTTTATCACAGAACTTGCATTTTGGATCCACATTATTATGTATAATATTTGTCTGAAAGTTTCTAGTGAAAAGACTTTGGTCTTGCGCTGCAAGAATAAAGCCTTCAGTTTCAGACTTTAATCCTGATGCACGTAACCATCGATTAGTATAAACTTTATCAACATTGGATTTATTGTCACGTTCTGGATATTGGCCATGCAGAGGTTTGTCTTGCCAACGTTGTTTCATCTATTCAAGAGCTTTATCTTTGGCTTCCATTTTCATATTTTTTGCTGCAATAGGTGGTTCTTGGCTTCTGTTTTGCTTTTCTACAGAATCTACTAAATGTAAATCTTGTTTGTATTTACTAGCTTCATTTATTATTGAATATCTTTCTTTCTTCATGCTGCTTGACTAATTGTATTATTCAGTCCTTTGTTGTTTCTATGTATGTTAGTAAGCCAATAGTTGTTGTCTTGTATGACAATTCTAGCTGAATAAGACCTCTTACACCTTCGTTATGGGGTATGTATAGACGGTCTATATCTGCCTTTGGATGATGCATCTTATGCTTAGAAAGAAGCTTTCTTGTTTTAGAATCCTATCGCCTGATGTCGTTTAGAGTCCAGTTTAAGATGTTGAAACTATATTGGACAACTGAGATTGCAAGGCTATTAATGGTGATAATTCTGTACTGAGAATTGAATTCATTTTTTAATATCAGTCGTAACCTTTTATAGTACACTTTATGCACTATTTCTTTCATTTTCTATGGTGAATTTTTCCCTTTCATTTACACCTGGCTATTTATAAGCTTATTCTGGCTTTAATTCTTTTATTGTTACAGCAGGGTTTAAGCTAATTGAAGATGTTTCTTGTTTGATCCACGTACAACTGTAGCTTTAGCACATTTATTCAAATTGAATTTCATTCCAATGTCTTCGCTGAAGCATTTTACAGTTTGCAGAAGACCTTCCAGCTCATTATCATTCTTAGCATACAACTTATTTTCTTTTGGCCTATTTTATAACCACATTCTGTCATATTAAGTTGACTGGTTAGTGCTATTAATGATATGCAGAATAGTAAGAGAGACAAAGGTATATTTCACCTTGAAATATACCTCTTTTGATGTTTATTTCACCAGACTTATAGGTTCCATTCATATGATTGAGGTTGTTTTCCATATCGACATACACTGTTTGATGAAATTGATGATGACGGGTATCTTGCAGATATATATAGTCTTTAAAATTCAGGAATGTGGCACACTATCGAATGCCTTACGATAATCTATCCAGGTAGTACTAAGTCTTCCAGGATCATTCTGTTAATAAGCAATTGGTTTTTACATCCGTAACAGCCACGTTTGCACCCTTCTTGTTGAAGCGGTAACATATCATTTCTTTCCAAGAATAAATATGTCTGTTTTGTTAAAATAGATATTAATAGTTTATATGTTGTCGGAAGACATGTAATTGGTCTGTAGTTTCTCGGTTTTTTTTTTTGTCACAGTTCTTGAGTAGAAGAAATATAATTTCTTTGGTCATCCATGCAGGAATTTTAGCGGGATCGTTAACCATTTGTTGAAGTTCTTTGGCTAGTTTTTTTATGTACTGTATTTAAATAATATAGCCAAATGTTAGGAATTTTATCTATACCTGGAAGTTGCAATTTGTGTACTTTTTTCAGTGTACATTTAACATCCTCTTCTGTGATTCCAGCCCATGTCTGTTCTGGTTTATTTTTTATTTGTTCTATCTCTTGTACAATCCAATTTACTTCTTTGTTATGTTCTTTACGGCAAGCCCATATTTTTTTCCCAGAACTGTATAACTTCTTCCATTTGGTGGGGGGGGGCGGTCACTTAAATTTTTTTACCTATTTCCCTGTAAATTTTCTTTGCATCGGTTTGAAAAATCTTGTTTTGTCTGTAGAAACTTGATCTTTTCTCATAGCGTCTTATTCTTTGAGCCTTCAGTTTTATTGTTTGCTTTATTTTTTCGTTAGTTTATAGGACTTCACTTTCATTTCTAATGTTGTATTTTCTTTCAACTCTTCTGCTTTTCCTAGTTCTTACATTTATTCCCCTAGTCAGTTCATCCATTACTGATAGTTCACTTCTAAGTTGTTCGATTTCTTTTTCTATTTTTCTTTTCCAAAGTAGATCTTCATGTCTGCGAGCCTGCCTTGTATTTAATTTGATGTTCAATGTTTTTGTTGCTGCTATTGCTGATGCATATATTGCTCCATTGAGATTCTTCATCCAAAATTAATTTGAGTGCTGCATTGTTGAGCTTAATAGTTTCGAGGTTATGCTTTGTTGGATGTAATTTTGGGAGCTGTTCTCCTTCTTCCATTGTAATATTTTGTATTTGACTTATATGGTTCTTGATTTCTTCCTTGGCTTCTTGTATACTGTTCTTATTTTCCGTAAAATAATTCTGTTCAATGTGTTCTGAACTCGTTTTATTGTCGTCTTGTAACTGACTCGGATCACACCTTTCCAGCACTTCTAAACTTACAGCGTTATCTTCACAGTGATTTGTGTGTATCACGGTTTCTACATGATGACCTGTGGCTTGTTTGATGTTACTACTTTTTATTTCTGATTTCGGTTCCTTTTCATAGTTTGTTGATTCGTCTGTTCTTTTTGCAATTCTTTATATCTCATTAATTTCAGTCTCTGTCAATTTGGTTCTTTCGCATGGTCTATCTTCGCACATTGGCTAATTTATTTTCATCAATGTACTTTCTATTTGTTTGTCCAACTTTTTCTTGTCAAATGTCATATATTTGGCGAGTGATGTTTTTGAGTTTTGAGTAACGCTTCATGAAATGCAGTCATAACGACTTTTTACTCCTCATGAGACTATTTTATTTTTTCTTTCTTTAAATATACGGTTATAGTTCTAACTGGAGAATTTTCAGAGCCGTCATTAGGATTATCCTGGTTGTGGGAACCTGAAGATTCATTCTTTGTGTAGGAGTTTGTTCATAAGGCAGATTCTTCGACCTCAGGTAGGTTCCCTCCTGAAGGACAGGCTCCCTGGTTATCCACTGGAAGAGCCATACTGGACTTTTTATTTATATTTATGTTTCTCGTATTTTTCCCACGAGTGATGCATGGGTCCAAAAGTCCACCCAAAGTTACCCGGCACGTTGGGTAATGGTCTTTTATAAACAGGGCCCCAAAGCCTGTAGGGGATCGTTTGTGACCTCATAACGCATTATTATTATTATTATTATTATTATTATTATTATTATTATTATTATTATTATTATCTTTGCTTCCATTATTTTAACTGTTATTAACGTGTGGACGAGTCTATTCTGCTCATTTAATATCTCTGAAACTCTGAAACGCTTCCTCGGCTCTAATTTAACAAAATGATCACGTGTGCGCCTTAGTGGCATGTCACTTTCACGCCCTGTGCAGTTTTACTATATTGAACTTTGTACGGCCTTTTGAGAGGCGACTTATTTTTCACCTTGAATACTCTTTCCATGGGTACAACATCGGAAAACAATTACCATTCTATCTAGAAATGTTCGAATGTGTTCCACTGTTTACTCTCATAAACCCAAACATTTACTGCTAAGATACTCACTGCTAATCTCAAATTACTCACATTTTTTCTGTGTTACAAATCTAAATTTCGACAGATGTTTTCCCTAAGAACTCCCTGCTTGTAAAAAACTATTACCGCGTTGATTCTCTTCAGAACAGTACAAACTGAAATTTTCAAGTTAAATGTTGATCGTTAACGTTCTCATTTTCATAATATTCACTTCCTACTACTTCCTCTTAAATTCGTTACACCCACCTTATTCTGTTCCCTCTATTTTGAGTGGCTCTCGAGTATTGTATTGGATGAAGTATAAAAAAGATAAGAAAAAGCATGTGCTATCTTCTACCATTCAAGAAGATCTCTTTAATTAAAAGGAAGTTATTACATGACAAAATGAGCAGAAACGTTGTTGTTCCGAATATCAAATTTTCTAGCGTACCATACTATGACTAAATAAAACATATGGAGGTATAACAGATTCCCTTATTGTTTCCCAATAAATTTTACACCTTTACATGTTTCGTTGTTTTTATTCATTAGCTTTAAACCGACCTCCAAAAATCGCGTGAAGATTACTCCACACGCTTCTCCTGTTTAATGTGAAGGTCAGTTCGCACTCTCTGTGCCAGCGCACGATGCTTGCTGACCTTTCTCGGTAGCCCAGCGATCCAACAATACCAAAGAAACTACTAATCTCTGTCTCATAGTAAAGCTTATTTTAGCTGAGCAACCTAAAGTTACTAAGCTGCTTTTCTAGTTGCTCAAAGCTTGAGTCAGTGCGTCTGGAATAATCTCCGACCTGAATCATTGAAAAAGAACACTATATGAATATGGGGGAAGTCAGTCGGAATCTGAACTCGTTTTGCTGAAACCGTGTTGTTATCCGTCACGCCATTCTGCACCTTTACGATTTTCTGTATATAAATAACATGAAAAAAAGCATTTCATTATTTTATGTCACAAATGAAACTTCGTTAAGATTGTACTTATTACGTATTGTAAAATATTTTATGAAATACGGTGACATTGGAAAAAAAGCAATCCGAGAATTCCATTCGTCAAAGCTTTTCTAAAAGCAAAATTTCATTGTTTATTTTTTATTACAGAAACCATTTCGTAAGCTTATAAATAATAAACGATACAAAGCAGGAATCAATTCAATTTTTACATGGAACCAACAGAATATATCTGAAAACTAAGATATCAAATTCAATTAAGCAATAATATTGTTTTCATTCATGGAGTTACCTACAAATACAGGAAGGTGAAAATTTCATTTGATTTCTGCACCATTGTTGCCGGAGCTGAAAGGGTGAACTTTTATTAACGTTTTCTGCTTACCACCCGTGCTTTTAGAAAAATATGTTGATGTCTGCGGCTAACTACTTTATTTTAAGAAAGATAGAAAATAAATTCAGAAAATAAAATTTAATTAATGTAAAAGTTTAATGTATTTTACTTAAGGAAAGTGAAACATTTTTAATTCAATTCCAAACTGGTAATAATTTGGCTTCAAAATGAAGGCACGAAAACTAACTCAAATGAAAAGTATTTTGAAAATTGATGTGAGTCGTTTGAAAATGACTTGTATTTTTTAAATTACGGTGAACACGCTTTTACATATTCACATCGACAAGCTGTTATCACGCACTAAGTAAATTTGGTGATTGTTTATATGTTACTTCTTGCCATCTGTTAAATCAATAAACGTACTCACATAAAAAGTAACGACTACATCGATAAACATACGAAGACCTACATTATATTAATTATTAATAGTATCTTAGTATAAACCAGTGGAAAATGAGGCAAGAATGTTCATATTTTAACAATTTTACCACAAGCATGGTTAAAAATATCACTAAGATGCAAGGGGTTAGTTGAACTGAAACGAACAGGTTAAATAATAAAGTAACAGGTTTTAAGGCGAAAGAATATAAAAATAGACATTGAATTTACTTTTAAATTTTGGAAGATCGTAGCTGACAGAAAGACAATAAGCCGGAAGAGGGTTCTGCAAGTGAGAGGTGCAGTAAAAGAATATATTAGCAAAAGACATACGGTTTTAACAATAATATTATGAGACCTAGTGCAAACTTTGTAATGCACTTAAATTTGAGAGGTAGAGGTACCGAAAAGGAAAACTCATTTGAAACATTCCTGGAAAATACGTATTAGAAATACACAAGGAAGCTACGTTACAGTGGTTGAAAAATTGGTGTAACTGAAATACCCGGTCTAAAGTGAGAAAGACTGTCTGGTTTAGCCATCTACGTTAGACCTTTGCTTTCTTTCACAATTCTCTTTTCTCTGTTTGCATATTATGCCAAACAGTAAATAGTCCTTAATCAAAATCAAAATTGTAATATGACACTTCCCAGAGTAGCTTCACGTGAAAACAATCATTAAGTTACTGATCGGTAGCGAGGTAAAGGTTTTAAGTAAGTAGCAACTACATCGAATTAAATCAATCGACAGAACCCATATACCCGTTAAATTGAAGCTTACTTGCGACCCAAGTGGTTAGTTGCCCTGACTTCTGTGGCCGTTGCAGATGTAAGATATTAGTGTATCAATATATCAACAAGTATCTGAAGTGGCTTGGAGTTTCCCCAACGGTGGGACTTGATGCCAATCCCGGAAACCTACAACTTCATATCTCACATTGGTGGAGGAGATCAAGGTCTGGAAGGTACGCCTTCACATGATGATGAAGGACTAGCCTGATTAATACTTCCGCAGGTCAAAACAAGATTCCAAAACTGACACCAAATGATCGGCTGTCGAAACTATCCATGAAAGCAGAATCCTACCTGTGGACCAAGAAGATAATGGGGGTAACCTAAACCAATTTAGCTGGCCTGTCCAAAAGGAAAACGAGGCATTCTGATTGAAGAAATCAGAAATATCGAGGAAGAGCAACGAACAGCTACTGCTGTTTCTCAGCCCAATCAATGTGCTTCGAGTACATAGAGTAACATTGATCCGATAAAGATCACGGAGTACCCTGATTGCAATGGAGTCACTTGCAATATCATACCATGAATCCATCCTGCATATATACAAGTCAACCATCCGTCCGTGCATGGAGTACTGCTGCCATTTATGGTCAGGCGCCCCTGCCGTTCTTCTCAGTGTTCTTGACAGACTCCAAAGGAGAGTTTGTAATGTGATAGGTACTGATCTAGCGGCTCGACTGCAGCCACTTCCCCACCGTCGAAATGTGGCCTCCCTTTATCTGTTCTATAAATACTTTCATGGCTTCTGTTCGGACGAACTTAAGTCACTGGTGCCTCCTCAACAGGTGTTTACTCGCGCAACCAGACTGGCAGCTGGGTCCCACACATTCACAGTCAGGTTAGCCAAATGCAGACGACAATTCTACTCCTGCAGCTTCTTCTCTCGCACTTCCCGCCTGTGGAACTCGCTCCCGTATTCTTTCTTTCCTGACGGCTACAACCACCAGAAATTTAAATGCAAAGTCAATACTCATCTACTAACCACTAGACTCTAGCTCTCTCCACACCCCCGTATAACCTTCCCTTCTCTCCACCTATGCATCTGTCATCGCACCTGTTTTCTCAGATTTCTATTGCTCCTTTCTAACTAGTTTGTACTCCTCACTCTTTTCTAATTAATCTTTTTACAGTTATGTAGTCCCCTGCACATCAGTGGGTTTTCCGCCTTGCTCGGGGTGAAATGATTAAAAAAAATATGTTGTCTACATATGGTCTTCTACTAAATGCTGTCAGCGATGTATACGTGTTGTGTCAAAGTGATTGAATCATTTAGATCACGTTCTCTATACATGCCAACATTCACAATAGATGTATGCATGGTGTCATAAGAAAGTACTAGAAGGGATCAGAGGCTTAGTCAGTACACGGTGCGAAGCAACTAACTTTCTGTAACAGCCAGGGAACCTAGGTTCCGTTTTCACAAAGAAAGGTAAACGTCCTCGGCAAAAGACTCAAATAACTTCCAACATGACGATATTGAGTGGAGCACGTGATTCGCGGCAATTAGTGACACACCTAATTCAGACAGATGCGCGCCCTGACATTGTAGTGTGGTCGTATTTTTAGAGCTGTATCCTCCTAGTAGAATTAACGGTTCCATTGGAGAAGAACAGAGAGAAGGCGCAAAAGTGAAAGAAAATCGTGACGAAAATGGAATGACATGTCATGTGCTACATATTGAGGTCGTGTGGCGTGGATTCCTTGGACGCTCAAATGTTTATTTAATTTTGGGAATAAGCATCACTGACAGCGTGCATTCCATCGTCTCCATATCACGGTTCAATGAGGCTCGTGTCTAATCTGCTAAGGATACAAAATAAAGAATATTGACTGAAGCCTTGCTCGCAACACAATGCTACAAACGACGTGAAACACGTTTGTTTATCTTTTATTCTACTGCATTGATTACGGTCGCTACGAGCGCATTTGGCATTGGTTAGCGATCAAAAGTAAACGTTTTTGATACAGAGTTGAAAATTTGGCTAGTAGTTATAAAAAGTCGCAAGAGACGGACACTTCTACACAAACATCATATCCTCTCCGATGGCAAAAACGTCATAGCCACTAAAACCGTGTTACTTTCCCTGGTTGGTTCCTGACAATGATAAGTTACCAGACGTGCTTTCACACATTGTATGCAGAAAATTATACATGTTTCACAATAAAAAGCAGTAAATTCAATTTTTTTGAAAACAATATATTGAAGTTACCCAGTAATTATCCTAAATTTTTAATCAGCTGACAAGGTTAACAAAATCTTGGTCATAGTGCCAGAATAGAATCATAATCTTTTTTTGATTGAGGCATTCAGAAATGTTTTGGGTGGGAGCTGCCCATCCCTTACTTTCCAGTCCCGATAGAGTTCAAAAGAGTCCCAGCGTCCTTCTAGATGACAAACTATTCCCCATCCACAAATTCTCTCTCACTCTCTCTCTCTCTCTCTCTCTCTCTCTCTCTGTCTCTCACACACACACACACACACACACACAGGTTCGACGTGGCAAGATTCTCACATATTTATCGCTACCTTCATAGAAAGTGCCCGGGTGAATTGCATTGCTTGATTCCACCAGTTTGAACCATCACTACCAGTACCTGCAATCTCATTCACATTGTAGAAAATCACTAATATTCACTCCGTATGCAATACAAATGCCGGCGACAATTCTACTCTATCAGCTTCTTTACAGCGCTTCCCGCCTGTGGAACTCCCTTCCATGTACTTACTTTCCTGGCGGCTACAACCTCCAGAAATTTAAATGCAAAGTAAATTTAACTCTCTTATGTAGCCCCCTGCACATCAGTGATGATATCCCATTGCTTGGGGTGAAATGATTAAAAAAAAATAGTAACATGTAATTTTCACCCGAATAGATTCTTCCCACGCATTGCCTGTGAAACCGTCTCCCAAAAAGATATTTCCCCAATGACTAAAATTGTAACTTATTTTATAAGTTTATATATATATAAACTTTAACTCTCTTATGTGGCCCTGCACATCTCACTATATATATATAGTGAGTTTCACCCTATAGAAGGACCACTCGAGGTAGAGAGTTAAAGTAAGACTCAGTTTATGCAGATATGAAAGAAATATAACGGTCAACCCTAGACGTTTGAATAAGTTACAATTTTAGTCATTGGGGAAATATCTTTTTGGGAATCGTGTGTGTGTGTGTGTGTGTGTGTGTGTGTGTGTGTGTGTGTGTGTGTGTGTGTGTGTGAATAAAGAATGAGAAATAAAAGTAAAGTTACTAAAGTTTTCACCCTCAAATTAAAGAATCTTCAGGTGAGCTTCAAACCGGATTTAAATGTGGGGAACCCATTTATACTGAAGATTCTATCATCCGGGTTCCATACATAAAACAGCAAAACTCAAATACAAATGTCAAAGTTAACATTCACCACTTTTCAATCCAAATAAAGTTCAGTTAGTGAGGCTAGTATCAGTAAATTATTATTATCTTAAAAATTCTTACAATCTAAATTTATATTCTGGCTTTAAATAACCCCAAAAGGTTCATAATTAAAAAAGTAATAATAAATAATTGAATCAATCTCAGATTCATGTTTAAATTTTTATGCGTAGTTTCCCACAATTTCACATCGGTAGGGCATTTTGTAAGAAGTGAACTCACTCCAACTGTAATCCTCTTCTAAGACGTGTTAGACTTTGAAAGACACCCACGGTTTTATATAAATTATCCAGTTTTATAAAGACTAAATATATTTAGATATATTGTATTAATTACTCTTTCGGCTCATAAATCTCTTTGTATTCCGTGTAAAAACTCTAATTTTGATCTTAAAGGTCATTGTTGAATGCTTTACGCTCGATTTGTATGTTGGCCCAATCCAAAGATTTAGTCTTTTTTGAAGACATTTTTTATTAATAATGATATTTCTATTGGCATATTATTAAATGTCCCAAGTCGTGCCTGGAATGGAAAGATTCTCTGAAAATATATATTGCGATTTATAATCAACTGATTCTCATTGTGACTATCAATGAACGTGGCTAATGGGATTTTTTTCTAAAGAACATATCACTCTAACCTTTATGCTTTAGCGATTATGATATGGATAAAAAGATAGCTGGCCTTTATAACAGTCATATTTTTAAAGGGAAAGGTGAAAGGTTTTCCTTGCGCCGCTGTATAAAATGACATTCTTCTAAGTCTTTTTAAATGCTTCCGTTTTACATTTTTACTAATTTTATATGTTCTTATTCATTGCTGTAAAAATCTAATGGATTGATTTATGGAATTGTATGGGGATATACTGCGTCTATTGCAAATGGTGGAATTTTACAAAAGGTGAAATATTTTAAATTGCAAAATATGTTCTTTTTCTTCCTTAAATATTGAATCCTTCTCTGATTATTTTGTTTTATGCCTTAACATTAAATAGATGTAGATATGTGCTTTAGTCTAATGGATATCGCTTCGGAATGATAAATCGGAGAACGGAGTTGGAATTCAGGTCGAAATTGTCCAATTCATTTACGCACAAATACCCTTGGGAAAATTATTAATCCAGCTCTTCTCCCTCCAGCTATGGGTTGAATAGCTGGACAGATTGGGTTCTATAACTTTGGTCGGCAACCGGTGTACCGAAGAAAATAATGACAGCATACTGCGGGAAAATCTTCTGCCTAAGCAGTCATGTCTCTTTCGAAACACGATCACCAAAGCGTGTATCGCGTATGGAAATTAATTGACTGATTAGATATCTGGAAAGTATTTTGACAGAGGGCAAAAGTTCGACACGAAGATCCGAAAACTCATTGGCATGCCCAAGCATTTCAAAAACTCAGCTGAGAGACTGGAAGATTTCGTTTTAAAAAAAGTGTTATGGACTGTTATGCAGCAAATGCTGGACGATCTCCCTAAAGATGAAGGTGAGACTCGAAGCAACAAAAATGTTATTCTACAGATGGGTACTGGTTTTACCATGGACCGAATTTGTGGGCAACGCAAGGTTTTCGAGAGGATGCAAACTTAGAATCAGGAAGAGACAGCTGAAGATTCTGAGGACGCGTTATGGGAAAGGATGTTTTGTAGAATCTGATACTCACAGAACGGATAGAGGGAAAGATAGACCGAGGAAAACAGCGCGAGACATACTTAATGGACTTGAACAGGTAGATGGCGGAGAAATGTTTTAGAGAAAGCTTCTTCTTCATGTGCCGTGTTATTTCAAGACGTAGGCAATCATGGACTTCTACTTGACTTTGTTTCATGTCACTGTCAATACTTTTTCTCTTACTATCTCTTGTAAGCCCCGTTCCGCTATCCAGTTGCTTAAACCTAACAAGTACGTCTCCCGCTGCTTTCACTGTCTCTTATTCACTTTATCCGACCTGTGAGTATTAAGCTCTCCAGGCCATCCTTCATCATTACGTGTCCCTGGAACCACATTTGTCTCTTCCTGATATTTAGTATGAGATTTCTTCTCGTTTGCATCTTTTCCACCTCATCGTTGCTCCCGTGTCCGTCCATGGAATTCTCAGCATCTTTCTGCAAAACCACATTTTTTGCTGCCCAAAGCCCCTCCTTCATCCTGGATGAGCTTTTCTAATATTCACTTCCATACACAAGAACATATATCACATAGCAAACCAGTACTCTTATCTTTGTTTCTAATGAGATTTTCCTGTCTTTCAGTATTCTGGTTAGCTTCTGAAATGCACCTTCGGCCATTGCATTTCATTTTCCGATCTCCATGCCATACTATCCTTCCTCTGTTAAAACACTACCCAAGTATTTGAATGTTTTTAATTGTTTTATTTTAGTTTCCACGACTTGTAGTTGACATATTGGGCTCTTCTTTTTACTGTTGACCATATATTTAGTTTTCTTTAACTTTATGCCCAGTGCTTTCTTCTCACTTTCTGTTGCTAACTTCTGAAGAAGATCCTGCATTTTCCTTTCCGTCTTTGTTATCAGCACAGTGTCATCAGTGTATCTGATATTGTTGAGATTGTGACCACTAATGACGACTCCCAGCAAGGCTTTTATTTCTCTTATAATTGCTTAGCTGTACAGGTTGAAAAGTTCAGGTAAAAAAACACATCCTTTTTGTACGCTCCTTTCTTTTTCTTTCATACCTGCAGAGTTCACTTTCTATCTGTATGCAAGCAATTTGCTGTCAGTATACATTCTTGATTATCCTTACGTCTTTTCCCAAAATATCGAGGTTGTCGAGCATCTCTATGAAGTTCTTGTGTCGTATTTTGTCGACATTTTTGCGTAGTCTAAAAAGATCAGGTAAATGTATACCAAGAGTAAATGTTTTGAGAGCGACAAGGGATAGAGGCCAGTGTAAGTCCATGATCGCCTACATCCTGAAAGGTTACGACAAATTAAGGAAAAGCTTCCAGATAATTTCTATTATTACTATTAGGGAATCAAATATTGTTTTTTCAAAGATTCTTACTGCAAGCGTTCAAATTTCTTAAATGTAATATTTTTAAATGTAGTTTTTTTAATTATTATGATGTGTCGTAGAGTAACGGAGTGGAAAAGAAAAAACTAATTTGAAATTCCAAACTAGATACTTGCCCTTATTTTCGCATAAATCTCCATGGGAAATGCATGATATCAATCTCTTCTACTCAAACCAGCTATGGATTAAATAGTAGGTAAGACTTCGCTCTCCAACCCAAAAAGACAGCCAGTTTAAGAGAAAAAAAAACATTGAATTCAAAACAATGAGATTTCAACGGAGAGCTCTCCACTAATTTTGATTCGTTAAAACATAAATATTTCGTTAAATTTTACATTAATTTTAGGAATTTTGTCAGCCTTGACTAAGAAAAAAAAAAACAAGAGATTAATTTGTTTGGAGTGGCATGTTTATTTGTAAGGAAAGAATTTACAATAAAAAAACAACAACTGCATCGGATTTTTTATATTTGTTTTTCATCAATTCATTTATTCTTAATCTAATTATGATCAGTTAAATGTTCATTACAATGTGGATAGAATGTGGAAAATATCATAATAAAAAGTCTACTGTCTATGTAGATAGAATAACGGTTATGTGCGTCGAAAGGGGGATAGGCAAGCCGAGTTCAAAAACTGGTCTTGTCTATTGTGTTCTTTTCATGGTCGTGAGATTATTTTTCATGACATAACAATTTCTTCTAGTGTTACTACCATACGGTAGATACGAATTTCGGAAGAATCCATGGTAATTTAAAAAAATTATGGAATTAGTGAAGAGCCATAATCGCCTAGGTCTAAAATGAGAATAGCATTTACAAAAAAATAGCAAAACATAAAAATTAGATAGATAGATAGATAGATAGATAGATAGATAGATAGATAGATAGATAGATAGATAGATAGATATAAAAAGCTGAGAGAGAGACAAAGAAACCGGGAGTGAGAAAGAGAGACATAAAAGAACATCTATAGTTCGATAGATAGATAGACTGAAGAACTGAGATTCATCATTAGATAAATAAAAATAGATATGAAAAGGATTAAAACGAAAGGAACAGGCTTAGATAGACAAACAAAATAATCATTAGATAAATCGAAAAAATGAGAGAGATATAGATAGATACGAAGATACAGAGTTAGATGGAAAGATAGATATGAAAAGACTTGGAAAGAAAAAACAGACGTAAATCGTTAGACAAACAGGTGTATAATTAGACAAATAGAAAAAAAACTAGATAGATATAAACAGACTATAATAGATTAATATATTTTACGGCTTTAAAATTGTTAGTCAGTTCTTTCGGTGGCAAACATATTACGGATTGCACAAGGTTGCTAACAGTGCCTGGTGTTTCAAAGTGGTCCCCCATGTAAGTACTGATCAAGCACGACTCTGCTTAACTACAACGATCAAACGACATTTTGTGAGCTTTGACCTTAAGTCAACTCGGTAACTAGATAGAAAAGAACAAAATTACATCGATAGGAAAAGTTGCGATGGAAAACAACCATAGATCGATAGATTGGGAGAAATACCATGAAATATTTAGGAAAACATTTGGATATCTTCAGAAACAGATATGAGACATTCTGAGGTAGACTGATATGATAGATTTTGGTGTTATCGAAAACTCTTTACAGATTGCGTCTATAGCTAGATTGGCACATAGATACGTAAAAAAGGCAAACAAAGGTTTTAAAGGGCAGAGAATACCGCGTTAATCCCAACCTAGATAGTTTTTCTTTAGCTAAACAACAAACCACTAAAATACTATTCTTTCTGCGAATCCAATTATACTCCATAAAACTGATTTTATTCATGCCAACTCTATTTGAGATTAGCTTTCATTCATGAATGTCTAACACTTTACAAAAATATAGATTAATCTTTTTGAGAGGAAGTCTGCAACCTCATGATAATCCACTCCATTAGCCGAGAATCGTGATGTGAGTAAACAAATATTAAAACTCTTAAAATAGGAGTATTAAGTAGAAATGACGGGCACTTCTCAGTTGTTTGTACAATATAACAGGTAGATTGGTTTTATTGTTTTGGTTTGTTTTACTGCATATCCATCCTCGTGGGGTCATTGTAATACAAAAGCATTAGTTCCTTCAAGAACGTATTTTTGTTGGTAACATTTTTCCTTCAAAAACATTTTTGTGGTAACATTTTTTCTTTAAAAATGTTTTCTTGGTAATATTTTTCATTCAAAAATGTTTTGTTGTTAATATTTATCCTTCAAAAATTTTAATGTATATGTTTCATAAAAGTCTATTTTTATACTTTGATACTGTTTTGACCCCTATTTTAAGAGTTAACTATTTGCCCATATCTGGGAAACTAGTAGGTGCTACCACCCTGCTGACTCAGGGTGAACCTGGAACAACAGCAATTAAGAGGTGGTTCCATGTTTCTCGCAACCTCGAAATCAGATGCCTTGTTGTTGGATGCAGTTTACCGTCATACCCAGGACATATAACAGGTAGAATTTGTTAAGCAAATATAATTAAAGAAGTTTCTGGAGTTTAAAGCTTTTTTATTTTTTGGTGACCCAACAGTTTCTGGCCACAATGGCGGGGAGTGAATCAGTGATGTCATTGATGTGTTAGCGTTAACTTTGAAACCGGAACCTAGAGGCATAATCTCTCAGCTTTTTTTGTTGGCGGATTTTACCTCTGCTTAGCACCAGTTCCTGCATTCAAAAACGAAATGTTTCTGGTAATTGGAAAAATTTTGATGCTTTCGCATTGAATCTGGCAATATATTAACTACATTTAGCAACATTTGTCAAAACAATATTTCAGCTTATGCATTGAAATAACAAGAACATGAAATATCAGAAATGAAATGAATACATACTGGTATAATTGAGCTACAAGCGCGCGCGTGCACACACACACACACACACACACACACACACACACGTGCTCACACATATGTATATATGTATATATGCATGTATGCATGCATGTGCTTCCAAAGTTGTTATTGCTGGGGGGAATTCAGTTGTGAGCACTCTGTTGTCTATAACATGTCACACTCGCAGCATTTGAAATAACATCTGACAACCAAATCCAGCTCTGGTCTTCTCGTGGCAGACATCTTTTAAACTAACAGGAGGAGGCGTGAAAGGCAGGTTACTGGATCCTCAATACCAATTCGCTCTGGGTAGGTGAAACCTGTTAGCCTTGGTTGGAATATAACCAAGGAAAAGGAAAATTCTGTTAAAGAAAATCTACAGTTTATTTAGCCTTGCTTGTTGCTAGAACCTGACAGTTGATAACTAGAGTTGTTATTGTACAAAGTTTTGTCACATTAAAGAATATTTTACAGATATTCCCTCAAAGTTCGGCATCCATCTGTTTAGGTGTTAAGAGACATTTATGATAGCACGACCGAGAATAGCAGACGAATGAGAGGGTGGCACACGTCTGACAAGACGGGGCAATCATTATGTATGTATGTATGCTTGTGTGTGTATATACATGCGTTGAAATGTCTAAATATCAATCTATGGATCTATAATTATTAATGAAAGAAACAAATAACAAGAAGACAGCCTAAAAATAAATGTGTGACACACCTGTTTCAACTGCTAAAACTTACATCAGTTCGTGTCCTGCATCATTTCACATCCGTTTTCTTGACACAAATAGATTGTCAAATATATTTGAGCGTTCTCTGATCCACACTTGAACACTCGTTGTTTGTGCTTATAATAAAAGTTTATAAATAAAATATATATTTAACTTGATAAAGTACCTCAAGAAACGGATAACATAAGCATGAAATATTTTTCTCTGATCATTTCTTTCTGTCATATATATATATATATATATATATATATATATATATGCAATTAAATATAAGAGACAATGAATGTCTATTATGTTTCATCATGAGCCGTTCTAAACGTCGTATTTTTGCTTTAATTTCAGTTGAAAATAAAGACAAAAATTCTCCAACATTTGGATAATTTTTTATTGATTTTCTTCTAAGCTTTCGGTTCACATGAGCCATCTTCAGAGAGGTTGTTTAAACTGAAATATTATAACATCCACCATCACCAACGATTTTATTTTGTGTTGACATAAAACTCCGCTTGGCAACGTCAATAGTTATCAAAAATAATACACGCAGTTCTTAAATTTGCGATGCGGTTTTATGACGTCACACCGCGTGATAGCGCGAAATGACAACAAAACCATGTAGTCAAATGCAATGTAATATGTTATTTCCTGTTTTAAATTTGATTTTATTGAGTGTTGGTTGTTTAGATTTGATGTACATGGCATCCAGTATCTGCAGGTTCCTCTTACTGTGTGTATGAGTAAGGATCACCGTATTCTTGACCAAAATCTGTCAAATATATTATAAAAAGTTTAAAACAATTGACCTCATAGTCTATAATAACCCAACAAGCACTAAACTAGATTTTATTTTTTATGTTTATAACATTACTTGCTACCTCAATATATATATATATATATATATATATATATATATATATATATATATATATATATACTATTTAATTACATAGTTTGGGAGCATAATAAAATTAGAAAAGTGCACATTTGTATTAAAATGTGTTCAAAACAATTGTATTGTAGAACTTTTTAGTATTTTCCATTTATAAACGAGTTATTACATAAAATACGTTTCTACCATGAGTGGTGTCTTCAGGCGATTTGCAATAAATTAGATCACGTAATAACTCCTTTACAAATGAAATACACACAGACAACACACACACACACACACACACATATATATATATATATATATATAAGATAAAATATAGTTTAATGCTATGGTATACTTATGGGTAAAGTACGTCGTTTTCAGTGAAAGAGCTTTTGTAAATATAAAAATGAACAATGAGATCAGCAAGAAACGGGGACAGTCAGTTTCATACTTCAACACAACTTTCAGGCCATGAAAATGGCATTGAAGCAGGAAACAGACTTCCGCGGTTTTGTGATCTTTTATATGTTGTTCAAAAAATAATTTTACAAACTTTGCCGGTTGGTTCATCATATCAAAATAAGCACAAATGTTCGCTTCGCAATATGTCCGCAACTCCTTCATACTTTATTTAAGTTTAATGTAAGTTTACGCTAGATAGAACTGTGCTGTCAAGGAAACTCGTGTACATTTATGGATAACATGTCTTCAACGAGTTACAATTGACAGCACAATACGGGCTACCTAAAACAAATGGTTGATGCAGCAAACATTAATAATGCAGAGACGCTTCATCAACGTGTTATGGGGTCCTGCTAAATCATACTATTCCGTGTGGGAGTATTTGAAAGGGTCTTCTAGTCAATGATCTGACGTGTGCAAACGTGATTAAATGCAGGCGAAGGCCATTTTGAACACCTGTTACGAGTTGCTGTGTTGAGGTAAACGATAACCTTTTGGACATATGTTCACATAGGTATTGTAGGTTGTTTTATTGTTAGGAAAACGCTCCCCAAACTGTATGTTTGATACACACACTCTCTCTATCTCTCTCTTTTAATTTTAATTGTATTGCGCGACTAATAAAGGATGTGAAATAGCATGCCTCTTTCTGATTGCGTTCCCAACTAAAAGAAGCCGTGTCATCAAACATTTTCTGCTGCTTATCATAGAATTGCTGAGAGAGGATCCGATTCGCCACATACTATGGATCGAGGAAGGACAAAATCCACTCGTACGTCTGACTATTAAGAACACATTCGACAGGCTGTACGGTTCTATGAGATAACTGACATGCTAAGTAGCCTCAGCATGTCAGTTATCTCATAGTACCGTACGGAGGTTACTCCAGAAGTAGCTCCTATATCCGTATTTGCAATGTCTGCAAGGTCTTTCGCTGTTTGATCATCCACCAGGGGAGAACTTATTGTACAAACTGCCGATCTGTTTTTGAGTCTTTAAGTCTTGTTTACGGATCTGAGAAAGATGGAATAACAAATTCACACAACCAACATTTGTGGGCGGATCGTAATACCCATGACAATGCAAGCTAGACACCAGTATTGGTGTAGGGTAAATGTATACACTGGAATTATAAGTGACTTTCTGGTAAGTCCATATATTATCCCTGCATGTCGTAGAGGAGCTGTCTACAGAGATTTTAATTAGAACTCACTTCAAAACTTGGAGATGATGTACCACTGCTAAAACGAAGACAAACGTGGTTCATGTATTATGGGACTCTAGAACATTTTAATCACATTGTTCGCGATACACTGGCTGACATGTACCATGAAAGCTGGATAGTTAGGGAAGGACCAGCTCCAGTCTGCACGTTCCCATGACCTTAATCCTTTCGATCTTTATTTGTTGGGCTACCTAAAACAAATGGTTGATGCAGCAAACATTAATAATGCAGAGACGCTTCATCAACGTGTTATGGGGGCCTGCGAAATCATACTACTCTGTGTGGTAGTATTTGAAAGGGTCTTCTAGTCAATGATCTGACGGGTGCAAACGTGATTAAATGCAGGCGAAGGCCATTTTGAACACCTGTTACGAGTTGCTGTGTTGAGGTAAACGATAACCTTTTGGACATATGTTCACATAGGTATTGTAGGTTGTTTTATTGTTAGGAAAACGCTCGCCAAACTGTATGTTTGATACACACTCTCTCTCTCTCTCTCTCTCTCTCTCTCTCTCTCTCTATCTATCTATCTATCTATCTATATCGCTCTCTCTACACACACGAGCGCGCACACACACATACACACTCACACCCACACATATGTAGCACTATTTTAGCCTGGCAAAGTGAGCGAAAGAAATTATATTAGTGTGTATCATTAATTTTTATCCAAAATAACAAACTGTGAAAAATTAGTCTGTCTCAATATGAACAGAGAAAAAAACAGGAAGTCCGCCATTTTTAAGAAGCGGAAGTAGCATAACTGAGAGCAGTTCAATTGTCGTTTTCGTCGACAATGCTGATAAAAATGAAAATTTTATTGTTTTAGTATTTTTTTAACCAACTCGTGCGAAATATAAATATAGAAGTGGAAAATCCAAAACACAGCTTTGGAATGTCAGAAAAGGTTTTCCCAAACGCAAAAAAGGAGATTTTGTGTACTCAGGCGCCTTTGACAGGTGAAAAGGTTAGTATGAGAAATAACTAAATTGAAATTTCTTTGAGAAATTGAAGGCATAAAAGTCACGCCCAAAATGGGTAAAGAGAAAATGGAAAGAAGACAGAAAAAAGAGACATCATAAAAATATCATTACTCAATTGGTTGCGCCAAAATGAAAAGAAAACAGAAAGAAGTAACTCCATGCCAAAGCTGGAGGCGAGACTGATTTCATTGGTCGCAAGCTTAGCAGAAACTAGACATCTTTTGCACCAGTAAAGTAGGAACAGGCATAAACACAGAACCTCTAAATGGCCACACAGCAGAGTCCAGTCGTCTCTTGGCCTAGAGATGTAACGACGAAGATAAGTGCCAAGACACTGGGCGCCCACCGTAGGACCGGGCGCCTCCCATAGAATACCTGACTGAAGATGTACAGAAAGGAGATATTTGCCATGCCGTGGGATAATAACCGCAGGGAAGCCTGCCACTGACTTAGCTGAAGATGTAAAAAGACAGAGATAATTGCCATGCTGATGGTGGCCAACCGTAGAGAAACGTGCGACCGAAAAGAGTTAAAGACAGACAAGAAGTGATTTTGCGGACGAAGTTTCGAAACGGCCAACCAGAGTTAAAGACAGACAAGAAATGATTTTGCAGACGAAGTCTCGAACGACCAACCATATTTAAAGACAGATGAGAAGAGATTTTGCTGATAAAGTTGAGACCCAGCTCGGATCGAAGAGCCAGTCCTAAGTTCGGAACCGAAGACATCTTACCGCCCTCGCCAGCTTTAACCACCACACTCAAAGACAATCTTTCGGCAGTTCCTGTAAAGTTCGGTGTGTAACTTAACAATGACATTTTGAATCGTCACAAACGTAAAACTGCGATTGAAGCGAAGTGATATCGCCAACTAGAGACTTGTATTAATGACAAGAAAAGAAAAATCGCAAATTACTACTTAGAGGCGGAATTGGTCGTTCCGTTCCGTTGACGTCTCGGCGTCACATCTGATTTCCCTGAACATTCGTCCGTTGCCAACTTAGATGACGATTGGTGATTGTTTTTTCTCTATTTTCATTTTTGTATATAAAGACTTTTCTACAACTTATTCAGACATCATTCTAATTATTTTTGGTGACATTTCGCTTGCCCAACTGTGCGCATGCCCAGCTTGGTTTTACGTGGCGAAGAGACATCTAGCGAGAATTTCACGTGACCTCCTTAAGAAAAAGATTCACAACGTGGGTAAGATATATCACTGTTGGAAGAGTCAATTTAAAGGCCAGCTACTAAATTGACGCCATCAACGACCATCCGTGGTGTACGCCACATATATATTTAGAAAGAGAGAAAGAATTTGCAAAGTTTAAATGTATATATAAAGCCAGCCCAGATGAGGAAAGACATCATAATAGTGCCCTCACGAAAATCGGAATGAACTTGCTCATTTAAAGTGACTAATTCCTGACGCTATATATATATATATATATATATATATATATATATATATGTTTTGTTTTTGTTTTTTGTTTTTTAAAAAGGACAGTTCTTTAAAGCTGTTACGTGATGCTCGTCGCAGGCATTATGTGTGCGTCCGTCTATATTTTTTTTAATTTTCAATACTCCATTTCTACTGTTTCATTAATAAGGTTGATGTTAGGGAGTTTTTTTTAAAATATAGTGCCCCTCTGATAGCGAGGTGCCTTTAATATTGTGATATTGTGTAAAAATAATTTTATTTGTTTATCAGTGATGTAGTTGGAAAAATTTTTATTAAATAGTGTTCGTTTTACGTGTTTTAGTTCCCTCAAAAATATTCATTGGGAGGAAGAATTTTGATGTGCTCTATTTAAGAAATTCGTTATTACTGCTGTTTTGCATCTTTCTGGGCATTGACTATTATAATTAAGAAGACAAGAGTTCATACCGGTGGTTTTTATGCAGCTAAGTGTTAAATTTGTTGGTTTTTTAGCTCTATATTACGTTAAAAACGGGAACTTGTTATTGTTCATGAGTTCATAAGTGAATTTCAGCGAGGTTTTATCTCCAAAATTTAATTTTAGACTTGCGATTTTGTCGATATTTTTATTGAAACAAAAATGTCGTCGATGTACCTTGTGTAAATCACCAGTTTGTCGGTTGTTCCAAATGCTTCGTTTCCGATATACGACATGTAAAAATTAGAGAAAGTAGGACCCATATTTTCCATATCAAAAAGAAATTAATTTTTATTTGTTGAGTGATAAAAGAAAGGAAAATCATTAAATTCTTTTTCATGTGAAATATATTGGTATTACATCACTATTTTCTTAAATTTTCTGTGTGCCCAATTACTGTATATATATATATATATATATATATATATATATATAATTTAGAGAAAGAGAGAGACATGAAAATACATTATTAGCTAAATGGCAACCTCTCCACACTAATTCTGTTATCACTCTGTCTCTAAATTGATATGGTGCACTTTATAACTGATAGATCTTCTGGTCTAAAATGGCTTTCTACCAGGAAAATTACTTAAAAACCGCTATTTTGATACTAAGCATCATGAAAATTCAACTATATATATATATATATATATATATATATATATATATATATGGTAATCTTTTTATTATATTCTTATAATCAAAACATGGTATACTGTTTCGGTACTATCTTATTAGCACTACGTTAGTCAGTGAAATATTTTTATTACGATACATTATATATAGAAGCTTGGAACAACACAAGTTTCTCTATATCCAGACATTTCAGGCGGAGATTTGCTTTAGGTTTGTTCAGTGAACCAATACAAAGTCAGTTCATGATTGATAGAACTTTTGATTGTAAGGGTAAAGAGGTGTAGAAACCTGAAATGACTTTAGACCCAGCCATTTCTTGTGCCAGTGATGAAATTAATTGTATGATATATGTTTAACATTTTACAAGCCTGAAAAGTTATGCCGTGTCATCCTGAAACGGTTACAGAATTTTTTCCAAGATATTTTCACTCAAAGTTGTGAGTAAGAGACAAATACGTGAAAGTTTTCGCCCTTTATCTAACCAGATGATGAGTACTAAGTTAGGGTATAAATTCTATCAAACTTCCTAAAAATAACCACATTAGCAAAATGTTTCACAGAAATACCCTGAAATTGAGTTATACCTGTATGGATAATCTTGAAAAGATCATAAAAAAAAACATAATTATAGAATTTTATGCAGATATAACAACCTACACAATAAAGAAAATCCTCAAAAATTAAGGATCACAATAACAATAATTATAATTGCAAAAAGCCTATTGAGTGTCCATTAGAAAATGAATGTCTAACTGACTCTATAGTTTACCTATCCTCTATTTCTACCATAGAAAATCCCACAGTAATAAAATTTTATATCGGTTGTACCAAGAATCCTTTTAAAACCCGCCATTATTTTAATAATAAAACTTACTGCAATAGCACATCATTTTCTACTAACGCCAATAAAAACCACTACCATAAAATGAAAAACATTAAAAAAACAGAACTTGTAAATCTTTACAAGAGTATTGTTTTCTATGTGTACAGGAAAAATTACAAATTTTCAGATTCTCAAAACTACTTGCTCAATTAACGTAATGAAGTAATTTCTATTTGTCATCGTCGTCTAAAATATACCCTAAAGCATAGTTAATTTTTCCTAATATAACTAGGCATCTATAATCTATCCCCTATCATTTACTGATTGATAATTTCTTTCTGCTGAACAGATAGATCACCCACTATATCAGCTACATATGTTTGACGTGCAGTGCATTACAAAAAAATTTCCTCGTCTTTGTCTCTTTTTCATTAGCTTAAGTGAAAAAAAACTTAAAGAAAATCGTGTATCCATTTCACGACGACACACGGTAACTTTTCAGATTCGCTAAATGTGTCATTCAATTTATTTCATCCCTGGCATAGAAAACATCTAGATCTCAAGTCATTTCAAGTATCGACACCTCTTTACCCTTACAATCAAAAGTTTTATCCATCATCCCTGACTTTTTATTGGTTCACCAAGACAGAATCTCCGAAAATGACCCCTTAATTGTCTGGATAGTGAAATAATTGTGATGTTTTTAGCTTCTATAAGTAATGATTCCTAACAGAAAAATTATTTCACTGCCTGAACACGTGCTAATAAGATAATAATGAAACACCACGGCTCTTGTGTTGCAGTAAACTTTGTTTTTATTATAAACTTATAAATATTACTGTATATAATGCTTTACTAAATATTGAGCACACTTAATAAAGTAAATAGTTATAAACGGTGGATTGTCAACCCATTAGTTTTTACTAATTCTAATATATATATTCGTCATTCACATACAATCCTGTTTCGCTGTATTACAGCTCATCACTTGCCTCCGACCGGGATCAAAACTCAACAGATTTTGCGTCAGTCGGAGGCGCTCGGGAGAGATGTCCAACAGTTAAGACTAGAAGCAATCTGTTCTTACTTTTCGTCTTCCAGAGACTTCCTTAGTTCATCAAATCGTACCATTAAAAATTGCTTGGCATTCTACGTGCTGCAAGCGTACCGTAGGTTGCTGACACATGTTATAGTCTATTTAAATTTTGCACCCATCTGTGAGGATCACCGAGCCGCTTTGGTAACTCATTACAATCATCTAAAACTGTTGATAGATTCTTTGGCGACTGTCTTCATGAGAAGCGTTCTGTCAGTTTGTTTTTGAGTGACCACTCTGAATTCTTACAATTGACAGACATATGTTAAACTTGCTTAAAAAAATATTTGTCTAAAACCTGACCAGACTTCGGTGAGCACATAATCACATTTACGAAATTTCCGGCAGAGTTTAATGCAAGCACTTTGATCACCAGGGTTAATGTTCACAGAGCTGTTGCAATATTATATCCCGAAACATCAGGGAAAATGGAAGACGAGTGGTTACACAACGTGCAGAAATAGAAAGAAAGTAATCTCAGTAATATAAAGTATTTAAAATATATTAACACTTTTTCACATGTATAATAAGAATAAACTTAAAAATCTTCATTAGTTGCAATAATCATGATACCTGAAAAAAACATTAAAATTTCATTTTGTACTAAGAATGGTTCAACATTTTATTTTTGCTTTTCTAAAGAAAATTCTGTTTAGATAATTCAACGCACCTTTGACTAAAAATCGATATTGGCAGACACTAGAAATTTGATAAAAATAATGTTGTTGCATTTGTAATGAAAGGACTGGCGAAAAATATTATATAGAATTTGTTTAAGTTTAATATAAAGCGCCAGAGATATTCAGGTTTGAAAAGTTGTTAAAATCTACTGGGTGGCAAAATGAACATGATATACATTTATAGAAATTGTTGCTTATCTGAGGGTCTTTCTTTGGTGCGATTTCCTGGGGGAGTTCTTAATTATAACAAAAAAAAAACACAAACATGTTATTTATGGACCAATTTTGACTTTGGAATAAATTTAATCCTGGTTCCAGGGTAACGAGATATTGTCTATTAAACATCAGTGAGATCTCTTAAAATACTCGGAATTAGGAAAAATCTTTTATGTTCCGGACTCTCTTAGCATCCCACTTAGTCATATTAAAAAAGTATATTTTATGTTAACTAAATTCATTATTCGTTTTCTTTTTCATTGTAAAATGTGTATAACTTCGAATATGCGGTAGCAGTACATGTAAAAACCCTATCGATTTACATGAGATCTTGTTATGGGTTTGATCTTAACACGTTACAATCATTTATTTAATCTATTAATAAATAATAAAAAATTATAAAAGGCCTCGTTTTTTGCGTACATATAGAAATAACTTAAACGTTGTCATTAAACGTTGTGACATGATTTATAACTGCGTTCTCATACAATGGATTTGTCATGAAATCAAAATATAACGCCACATTCAAAACAATACTCTTTTTTAAATAATGTTTGATTTCTTTTTCTTAATATTACTTTCTTAGACTCTTAACAATGACTCGTTTGATTCGAATTATTTTGAAACTAATATAAATTCCCGCTATTTATCTTTGCCTCTAGAACCGCCACATTTACGAAAAGCGTTTCAGAAATAGGAAAATAACAGAGATTCCTCATTTTAACACTTAAAGTTGACAAAATTACACAAAAATATGTTGAAATACTGGAAAGTAAATTAATTCAATAAGATCGTCATTGGCTTCAACCACCGTCTCAAGAGGATTTCGGAATAACTTCCAACTTTTCTGTACAGCTTCCTTGCTTAAGTTGGTGAATGCTGCCAAAATCCTTGCCTTCAGTGCAAATTTTGTGTTGCAAGGAGTTTTGTAAGTCGCTCAACCATGCCCCACACATATTAATCGAAACGGGTTGCAGTCTGGGGAGTTACATGGCCAGATGTAAGTGATGAAATTGTCTGATAGCCATGGCTGCGTTCTCCTGAATGCATGGCATGGTGAAGGAATCTGTTGCTTGGTATAGGGACCTCCAGCAGTTACTCTCTTGATTCCGGGATGCACTGACTCCTTAAGTCATCTAATGATGGCCTCCGTGTTGAGTCTAAGGTCCTGCAGAAAGAAAAATGTAGTCAGAATGTTGCCATCGCTTGGGATCACCTCCAACATTTTCGTAATTAATATTAAAATCCTCTGACTCTTCCCGAATCCTCTGGACTGTCCTGAAATTGCCATCCAGACATTGTGAAATTTTCGTATCAGATCCCCCAACACGAAATCTAAGCAATATGGCACGCCTTTTCCAAATGTCTGGCGGAGTTACTTGGGGCATACTGGTCTTCTTTCTCATAGAAGGTTCAACTGGCCCTATCATACCTACTATTGACAAAATCTAACACAAACAACGCACATAAGCGACATTAAAAACATAACATGGCGACAATTTATCCGTGATACACACTCTCTCTCTCTCTCTCTCTCTCTCTCTCTCTATATATATATATATATATATATATATATATATATATATATATATATAAAACATAAGTATTTTAAATATCACTAAAAAGTAGCTTTTTTGTTTTGATTCTTCTTTTGTCGTCTAAAATGAAGTTTCTAAACAGAATATCTCTTTGTAGTGATACTTATCTAATAAGTTTCAAATAAATATTATTTGCTTTACTTTGTATTGTGCACTTTTTAAAGAATAGTGTTTTCTGGATACGGAATTTTATTCCATTCATACCAACTATATATATATATATATATATATATATATATATATAGTTTTAGATTATGCTATATTTATGGGTAAGAGTGATCAATGTCAGAGATAGAGTGTATATAAATACATATATAGGTGTGGGCACTGAGGTCAAAACTGAGCGGCGACATATACGAAAGAGACCGCTGCCATACTGTTTTGACCTCGTTTAATCATGGATCTGTTTAGTTGTTACATATTTGTTACTGGAGACATCCCAGGTTACTGCGAGTAAATATAGTTATACTTTATTGTTTACCAATCGTGTTTTGCAAAATACTCATCATGATTTACGAGAAATCACTGAAGAAAGGCTGATTTTTATTCTTGCTAAACCAAAGAGCTGTGTACATATGTATGATTTGTGCTCGCGAAAAGATTCTTTTCCAAAAAAGAAACGAATAGAAAAAGCAAATTTGTCACTTCCGCCTTTTAACGTAAGATGGCAGCAAGTGATTAATCATCTGTGTCGCTATAAACCCCATTGTATGGAGGCAATGTAGTTCCGGAAAGGAAAGAGGATTTTTTGTTTTGATTTTTTTTTTACACGTTATTTTATCTTATTGCGTTTTAAGTTCTTTTGTCACCGAGACAATGAGGGTCAAAGAGCGAGGTTTTAAGTGAAGTGTTTTTAAAAACATTTTTTAAAATTATATGAAAAAGAGGTTCAAGTTACATTACTCTCTGAAACCAAGTATTTAAAAACACTATTTGTTTTCTGAGATTCTTTCTGTCATTTTCTTGGGATTGTCTTTTACATTGTTCGTCTGTCTTTTTACTATTTTCTCCTTCTCATTAAACTACTCCTCTTTGCACACGAACAAAATAAGGTTAAAGCAACTTTTCTCTTTCCGTCACCAAAGTTGAGCAACGCGGATCCTGGTCACTACTTAGATTGGCGATTGAGAACAACGGGTACTGTAAGCAGTCTCTTGTAATCCGAAATAGATTTGGTCTTTAAATAGCCCAAAAATAATTGATGAGCCTTAAAAAATATCGATCAGCAACCTACTTTTTTATTCTTCTCTTCACCTATCCCAGTGTATCAAATACATAGACATGAGTTCTATAATCTATAATTAGTATACTCCCTTCAGCTATGGGAAACTTCAAGGACAAGTAGGACCCCATAACGCAGTTGGCAACCGGTTTAGAATTTAAACTAACCTGAAGACATTTTGGCTCCCTCAGGTTTTCTTGCCTAGGAAAGATTACTATTGCTGTGGCTGCAGTAGATGTGGTGCCCCTATGATCCTAATAAGGTTACGGGATTCGTGCATAGATTATTAGATAGTTGTACAGATATATCGCGTACAGATTGTTTATATTGGAAGTATATTATATACTTACACAAACTAGGAGGAATTGTTGTTTTGTTCTCACAGGGGCTTTAAAACCCAGCCTTCAAAAGTTTCAAAGTGAGGTAAGCAACAATGTCCAGTTAAGACATACGGTCAATGGGGGTAAAAAAAACTGATGCGATAATACGTACTATAGATGAACGCAAGACTAAGAAGGAGCAATTGAAAAGTTGGATAGACTAACTGGCGAATATGCTGTAAGATAAGTTCAAAGAAGAAAACTGAGAGGAATGAGGAGAGTTTGAGAGAGAGAGAGTTGGGTTAGTTTCCTTTTGACTATGCATGCGGAAATTCAGTCTGTGAGGAAGTATTAAGTTAATTAGTACTTACAGTATAAACTCCGTTCACCATCTCCAATGTTTTTGTTCTCCCCCCCACCCTTTTTGGAGTTCATGCTTCATTTAGGAGGAAAAAAAAAAGTTTGAAATTTATATTTATTCTGTTATGCGAAGCTACTTTGGCCAAGTTATCAGCAGCCATTACAGCTCCATGCCACGTGTTGTTCTTTGAATGGGAATTTACCTAGCAGGCCGACTCGCTTTGATATTTGGGAAAAGCAAGAATTGAAGAATGAATCTTAATTCAAATTTCCTGTGTTAAACTGTGAGGTATTTTCCGTTTGTTTTTTTTTTTTTTTTTGTTTTTATATATATCTATGTTTTTGTTCTCCCCCCCCCCTTTTTGGAGTTCATGCTTCATTTAGGAGGAAAAAAAAAAGTTTGAAATTTATATTTATTCTGTTATGCGAAGCTACTTTGGCCAAGTTATCAGCAGCCATTACAGCTCCATGCCACGTGTTGTTCTTTGAATGGGAATTTACCTAGCAGGCCGACTCGCTTTGATATTTGGGAAAAGCAAGAATTGAAGAATGAATCTTAATTCAAATTTCCTGTGTTAAACTGTGAGGTATTTTCCGTTTGTTTTTTTTTTTTTTGTTTTTATATATATCTATGTTTTTGTTCTCCCCCCCCCCTTTTTGGAGTTCATGCTTCATTTAGGAGGAAAAAAAAAAGTTTGAAATTTATATTTATTCTGTTATGCGAAGCTACTTTGGCCAAGTTATCAGCAGCCATTACAGCTCCATGCCACGTGTTGTTCTTTGAATGGGAATTTACCTAGCAGGCCGACTCGCTTTGATATTTGGGAAAAGCAAGAATTGAAGAATGAATCTTAATTCAAATTTCCTGTGTTAAACTGTGAGGTATTTTCCGTTTGTTTTTTTTTTTTTGTTTTTATATATATCTATGTTTTTGTTCTCCCCCCCCCCTTTTTGGAGTTCATGCTTCATTTAGGAGGAAAAAAAAAAAGTTTGAAATTTATATTTATTCTGTTATGCGAAGCTACTTTGGCCAAGTTATCAGCAGCCATTACAGCTCCATGCCACGTGTTGTTCTTTGAATGGGAATTTACCTAGCAGGCCGACTCGCTTTGATATTTGGGAAAAGCAAGAATTGAAGAATGAATCTTAATTCAAATTTCCTGTGTTAAACTGTGAGGTATTTTCCGTTTGTTTTTTTTTTTTTTGTTTTTATATATATCTATGTTTTTGTTCTCCCCCCCCTTTTTTTGGAGTTCATTTGGACTTTAACTAAGTTAAAACTTAGTTAAACTCCACTTTTGTAAGTTTGTGTTTTTTTTTTTTTTTTTTCAAAGGATTGTTCGTGTTCGATTTTTTTTTTTTTTTTTAATAGGAGTAGATAGGTCACACTATCGCCCGGTCTATACTCCTCCCACGTCTATTGAACTGGAGTAGAGGCTCGTTCCTTGTTTCCTGTTTAGGATGTGGTTTCCGGTTTTCACTTCTCTCTCTTCAGACCTTGGTACTGGTGCTTCCGTGAGTTTCCTGCGATCTGGCCGGTTGGTGGCAATGGCTCATCACTGTGAGGGTACCGGGTTGGCAGTTTCCTGGTTGCTGCTTCCGACTGGTAGTTAGGAGCCCTAACTCTTGCGTAGCGTCAAGAGCGGCTGCTCTGATCAACAGTTGTATAATATCGGGGTCCTTGTAGTGCCATGTCGCGCATGGATAGGTGTCCCTGCAAGCGCTTTCGGTGGGCAACCCCGAGGCCACACCTTGTTGCAGCCCTAGCCAGTCCCCCTCCCAGCTCAGATCGTGGGTAATGACCGCCTGTATCCTCTACCCTAGGTCCCTTTCTATAAACCAAAAACATGACAAGACAAAACAGAAATGACCCTAAACCAGCTAAATCCAAACCACCTAAGCCCATTAACCTCTCCTTCACTAATATCCGAGGCATTCGTACTAACTTTGCTAGTGTAGAAGCGTTCCTGCATGAAAAGTCCCCTGACATCCTCGCGCTCTGCGAAACTAACCTCAACTCAACTATTCCCTCCTCTGACCTCTTCATCCCTGGTTATCTTCCCCTTTTAAGGAAGGATTCTACTGTCCACATGCATGGGCTGGGTGTTTATGTCAGCGAACACCTCCCCATAACTAGGGTGACTTCACTCGAATCTACTGACCACCAATACATATGTCTCCGCTTGTCTCTCCTCAGTTCGGTTAGCTACCTATTCTTCCTTTACCGTTCTCCCTCCTCTCCTGACTGCTCCCTACTAGATAGCATTGCCGACGACATAGATAAGGCTATTACCTATCACCCATTTGCCCACATATTTGTATTTGGAGACCTCAATGCCCATCACTCTGAGTGGCTTGAAAACGCTGTTACTGATTCGGCGGGCACTCACGCCATGAACTTTGCTATTTCCCAATCCCTTACGCAAGTGGTGGACTTCCCCACTCGCTTCCCAAGCACACCCTCGGGTCATTCCTCACTGCTAGATATATGTTTCACCTCTGCGCCCGACGCCTGTCAAGTCTCGCAGCTTTGCCCTCTCGGCAACTCCGACCACGCTGTAGTCTCCCTCAGTATTTCTTTCCAATCTCACTCCCCCCAGGATCCCCCTACTCATAGAACCTCCTACCTCTACCAAAAAGCTGACTGGGAAGCCTTTCGCGATTTCCTCTGCGACGTCCCTTGGGGAAAAGTGTTTGACCTATCAGTTGATGACTGTGCCTCTGAGGTCTCGTCATGGGTGAAAGCTGGCATTGATGCCTTCATACCCACCAGGAAGTATTGCTTAAAACCTCATTCCCCTCCGTGGTTCTCTCCAGCCTGCTCAGCCGCCATTGCCCACAGGAACCATTACTTCCATCTATTCCAGAGACAGCCAACTGATCACAATAGGCGCCTGTTCACATCCGCTCGCAGTGAGTGCAAGAGAACTCTAAATGACGCCAAACAGTTGTTTGCGGAGAGAATGCGACAGCACATAGCTGACCGCAAGTTCGGCTCCAAGGACTATTGGAGGATTTGTAAACGAGTGCTCAACAATAGGAAATCCTCAATACCTCCTTTAATCCATGGATTTGACGTTCTCACGTCATCTGCTGAGAAAGCTGAGTGCTTTGCCCGCAGATTCTCATCCAACTCCACACTCGACTCGTCCGGAGTGCACCCACCCGACTTCCCTATTAGAACTGAGGCCAAACTGCATGACGTGTATATTACCCCGACAATAGTATCCAGAGTAATTTCAAAACTCGACCCCCATAAGGCGTGTGGAGACGATGGAATCCCGGTGATAGTCCTTAAGAGGTGTGCCCCTGAACTTTCCCCTGTCCTCTCTAAACTGTTTAACTACTGCCTTTCTGCTTCCTGCTTTCCTGCATGCTGGAAATTCTCCTCAGTCGTTCCTGTCTTTAAGAATTGTGGTGAACCCTCGGACCCATCCAACTATCGCCCTATCAGTCTCCTACCAATATTCGGGAAAGTGTTCGAGGCTATAATAAATGCTGAAATAGTTCATCATCTCACCGCCCACAAGCTGTTCTCCGACAGGCAATATGGATTCCGATTTGACAGGTCCACAGCCGACCTGCTAACTACTGTAACGGAGTACATGCTACAGGCCCTTGATGAGTCTGACGAGGCTCGCGCGGTTGCTCTGGATATCTCCAAGGCTTTCGACAGGGTTTGGCACCCTGGCCTCCTATGCAAACTACGCGGTTATGGTATTACCGGTCGCCTGCTTGACCTAATCCAATCTTTCTTAAATAACCGCAAAATGAAGGTCGTTCTGAATGGGCGTGCCTCTTCGTCCTACAGCACGAATGCTGGTGTCCCACAAGGCTCTATCCTGGGCCCAACGCTCTTCCTTATTTTCATCAACGACCTCCCAGATGAGATCAGGTCCCAAGTAGGCATCTACGCAGATGACACTACAATATACTCCCGCTCCAGTAAGAAACCTGTCGTGGCGGACAGACATAATCTCGCTGCTGACCTTAAACGGGATCTACACTCTGTGGTGAACTGGGGCAAGAAGTGGCTTGTCAACTTTAATTCCTCTAAGACCAAGCTGTTGTCTGTCAACCATTACAGGCAACCTCTTCTGCCTCCCATAAGCATGGACCAGATGATTCTCCCGGAGAGTAATACACTACGCCTCCTCGGACTTACCCTGTCCTCAGACCTCAAATGGAAGCACTATATTGAATCCATAGCAAAATCTACTGCTAAGAAGATTGGGTCACTATGTCGATCCAGGATGTTTTTTCCACCTGAATCCATCCTGCATATATACAAGTCAACCATCCGTCCGTGCATGGAGTACTGCTGCCATTTATGGTCAGGTGCCCCTGCCGTTCTCCTCAGTGTTCTTGACAAGCTCCAAAGGAGAGTCTGTAATGTGATAGGTACTGATCTGGCGACTCGTCTGCAGCCACTTTCCCATCGTCGAAATGTGGCCTCCCTCTGTCTCTTCTATAAATACTTTCATGGCTTCTGCTCGGATGAGCTTAAGTCACTGATGCCTCCTCAACAGGTGTTTACCCGTTCAACCAGACTGGCAACTGGGTCCCACCCATTCACAGTCAGGTTAGCCAAACGCAGACGACAATTCTACTCCTGCAGCTTCCTCTCTCGCACTTCCCGCCTGTGGAACTCACTCCCGTATTCTTGCTTTCCTGACGGCTACGACCTCCAGAAATTTAAAAGCAAAGTTAATACTCACCTACTAACCACTGGCCTCTAGCTCTCTCTCCCCTCCCCTGTATAAGCTTCCCTTTCTCTCCGCCCATGTACCTGTCATTGCACCTGCTTTCTCAGTTTTCTATTGTTCCTTTCTAACTAGCTTGTACTCCTCACTCTTTTCTAATTAATCTTTCTACACTTATGTAACCCCCTGCACATCAGTGGCGTTTCTGCCTTGCTCGGGGTGAAATGATTAAAAAAAAAAAAAAAAAAAAAAAAGAAGGTGGATTGTTAAAGGGGAAGTAAACGTAATTCAAAAAAAGAAATCTGTTAATCCCTTGTGAGTAGTGCTGTGGGTTGAAAGGTGTTTAACACTCGGATTTACCCGGTTTGAACAAAGATATATCTACTAATAAGTTGTATCTAGATTTGGAAGCAAAAATACGCGGGTGAAGAGGCGTGGACATATGTGGGTTGCGTGGGAATTTTCAGACTACATAAAGTCTACAATTTTGGCTAGAAAAATAGAAAAAAACTCCGTTGGCTTCCGACTCCCGACAGCTCCTTCGTGCGTGCGAACTCTCTTCTGCTCCCTTCCTGTTCCACACAAGCGTCACCGTTGTAGAAGAAATATATAAGATTATATTTTGATATATATGTGTGCTTCGTTGTTTTCTAGCGGTAGTATTTAACACTATTAGCAACTACGGATTTCTGTAAACTACAAATTTAATAGTGTAATAATGTCCTGTGAGAATATGGTAAAATTTAGTGGTGTACATGTTTGAGTATACAGCGCTGTCTTTTTTATTATTTACATTACGTGTCTAGTTATCAGATGAATTATTACGGAAAATGTGCCCCCCCCCCGAATTAAACGATTACTTTATATACACGCGTATCATGGGGATTTTGAAGATATACATTGGAAGCTAATTTTAAGGGATTGGGTACATTACACACGAGATATAAAATAATTTATGTACATATGAAAGTTGCATGATACTCGAGTATATAGAGTATATGCTTTTTCCATCTAAGAAATCAACGTCAAGTCAGGTATGCTTTACCATTAAGCTACAAGAATTCATTCCAGCAAATCTGTGCTCAGTTAGTCATTTGAGTGTTTTTTGTGATACACTTTTGGGCGATCATATCTCGAAATAGACCTGACTGACTGGGCAGAAAATTTTTCTGTAGTAGGTTGTCATTACTTTCTGTGATAGGTTACCATTATTTTCTACGGTAGACTGGTTATCAATTTCAGGCGATCAAACCTAATCGGTCCTTCTATTTACCCAATAGCTGGAGGGAAAAGACACGGATTAATACCTTTCTCAAAGATATATGAGCGTAAGTGAATGAAACGAATTCAACTGGAATTCGAACTCTCCTATTTCTCGTTCCTAGCCGATATCCACTGCACCACAACTCACATACACGCACCACAACGAACGTCTGCTCAGTCATCCTAAATAATAAAGGCAAGAAAATGTCTGTACTGCAATTTTTTACATAGGTTCCTGACAACTGAATTATAATATAGTGTCGACAGCATTCGTAAGATCTGCTTTGAAAATTACATTTAAGAAGAATAAGGGATTTTAGAAGTTTTAGATATTGTACAGTTGACGACTGGAATTTCTGCAACCAGGCTTCCAGATTTCTGTCAATAGATATCCCATACCTAGAGATAATTGCGTAATTTCCTGGTCGTGACATTTTCCTGGTCGTAACATTTTGATTCTTGATATTTCGAAGCCGTTAAACCTTTTAAGCTGACTGATCTGGATGTGCAGTGTGGTGCAGTGGTTATTGGCTCAGAACGAGAAATCAGGGACTCGGGTTCGAATTCTAATTGAATTCTTTGCATTAACTTAGGCAAAAATACCCTTGGGAAAGGTATTAATTTGTCTCTTTCCTCGAGTTATGTGTTAAAAAACAGGAAAGATTGGGTTCTATATCTTTGGTTGGTGACCAGTTTACCGCAGGAAGTAATGTCAACCTACTGTGGGATAATTTTCTGCCCAGTCAGTTATGTCTCGAAAGAGACATGATCACCAAAGAGTGTATCACGTATGGCACTTGACTAACTGAATCATCTATTTGTATTTGCCTCGTACTGGTTTAATCGACTTCCCTCAGTAGTTGGAATAATTGATAATTAATATTTTTTATATTCCTTCCTGCCTTTGTTCTTCGTTACTTTCTTTTCTCTTTCTTCAACATCATAAGAGAGAGATAAGTGAGTATTTTCATGGCTGCAGCCAGGTAAATCCTAGAATTTTGAATCTTGATTTTTCAAAGACGTTTAGCTTTTTATATAAGAAATAATGAAACAAAGTCTTTATCTTTACTCCAACTATTGTAACCATTGTGTACTTGTAAAATCTACAATATCAACATAAACATGGATAAGGATTTTGGTGGGTGAAATATTTATATATTTCTTGCAACCAGCGATTACATTCAGTGTTCAAATCTAGAATACTATTGGAATTATGTTGTCTTGCATAATAAGGCGTTTGTTATTATTTTGTGCATGTATTTGTAATATGGATTTGAATTTTATATAATGTATTGCTAATGATATTGATATTTTTTATTTGTATACATCTGTAATATTATCTTGTTTAATAGTTTGTTTTCTCGGTTTTCTTTATTAAAAATCCTGTATAATATTTGCCAATATCAGTGTGATTAATGAGATAAAAGTTTATATTCAAGTTCACAAAGTTTTCTAAACAGCTAATGACGCCTACATTGTATGTCTATTTTCCGAAAAAAGTTTCTTTTTGCTTTGTACTGGTTTAATTGACTAACATCAGTTGTTGGAGTAACTGATGTTTCGTTTTAATTGAATTAAAGTTCGAATCCAGCAAAAATGACTACATCCTGAGCTTCATTTTTTCATTCTTATGTTTCATTCATTTCACCTTTTCCTGTCTTTTTTCTTCGATTATTTTTTCTCTTTCTTCCTCCTTATTTTCCTTCGATTCTTTCTTTTCTCTTTCTTCTGCCTATTTTCTTCATTTCTTTCTGTTCTTTTTCTTCTGTCTATTTTTTGTTTTTGCTTTTCTTTCTTCCTGCCGTTTTTCTTCGTTTTTTTCTCTTTCTTCCTGCCTTTTTTATTCGATTCTTTTTTTTTTTTTTTTGCTTTCTTCTGCTTAATTTGCCGTTTCTTTCTTTTCTCTTCCTTCCTACCTAGTTTTCTTCGATTTTTCTTTTCTCTTTCTTCTGTCTATTTTCTTACTTTTCAGTTCTTTCTTGTTTTACCTTCGTTCTTTCAGCTCTTCTTCTTGTTTTCAACGCTCATACCTGACTTTCTTTCTTATCTATTTCTTTTTCAGCATTTTTCCTTTTTTATTCTTCCTTTATTGTTCATTTCTACGTCATTTCACTTTTTGCGTATCTGTTTTTCTTTCTCTTTTGTTTCCTTTTAATTTTTGTATTTTGTTGCTTGTTTTTAATTATGCCTTTCTTGACCTCTTCTTCCAATTCTTGAATATCTTTGCGCATTTTGCTGAAGCTTTTATTTGATGAAGCATGTTTAATGAAGAATATCATCTGCATGATAAACACGTTTTACGCAGCCAATTTTTTGCTGTTTGCCATTTCACGGACCCAGTTTCCAAGTCCATTCAAGACAAACAAACCTGTTTTTCATCTGAGAAAATTAATATTTTCGGCATTTTTTTTGTCTTCTTATTATGCCATCTTATATGTTGGACTTCATTTTATCGTTATTTTTATTCTATATCTTGATTTTTCGTATCAATTTTTTTTATCTCCAGTTGTGGTTTAATGGATATTGATTGGATATGAGAACTTGTAGAGCCAAATTCGAATTCCAGTTAAGTTCGCTACATTCCTTTATGCTCAAATATTCTTCCGGAAGGTATGAATGCATTTCTTCCCCTCCGGGGTTTGGGTTAAATAGCAGGACATATTGAGTTCTTTTATCTTGGTTGACAATAGTTCTACCGCCGAAAGAAATAGCAACCTTTTGAGGGAAAATTTTCTGCCTAGTCAGTCATGAATCGAAAGAGACATGGTCATCAAAGTGTGTAACGCGTATGGCACTTAACTAACTCACACTTACTATTTCAACAATTTCATAAAACAACGCTTTTATCCACTTGGCATTTGTAGGTTGTATTAAAGTTAGAAAAAATCGTATCTATTAACCTAGAGTTAAAGTGGTAAAGAATTCATTATTTTCTCAAGGTTTATTTACGCTTAATTTGAATTTTAACATACCTGAAATAACATACCTGACATACATTGAAACTTTGCTCTCCGATTTCTAATTTCGAATATTTAACCATTATATTACCAGCACATTCAAGGTTATGGAAACTAGCTATTTCCAAACAGTAACCCATCTAGATACTGCCCAAGACCAGCGTCACTTAACTTCAGTGTACTTGCTTGTTCTTCTTCCATTTTTGCATAGATTGTTTGATTTTTTTCCTCGTTCTTTCTTTTTTTTTACTCTAACATGCTTTATTCTCCCCTTTTTCCTTCTTTCCTTGCTCTTTTCTTTCTTAATTTGCTCCATTCTTTCATATTATTTTCTTTCTTTTTTGTTCTATTCGTACATTGCTTACCTGTTTCCTAACTTTTCCTTCCTTCCTTTCAACATACCAACTTTCTTTTTATTTCCTTCTTTTCTTCCCTCTTTATTCATTTTGGGTCCTACTGTCATTCTTTACGTCTCCCTTTATTCAAACTTTCTCTCTTTCTTTCTTGTTTTTTTTTCCTTTTTTGTCTTTTGTTATTTAGCATTTTTCATTCTTGACAAATTGTTTTAGTTTTTCTGTGATTTTCTTTTATATATTTATTCTCTTCTTTTTCATTCATATATTTATTCTCTTCTTTTTCTTTTTATTTTATGTTTTATCCTTCTTTTGTTTATCGGTTGTTCACTTACTTGCTATTCCTTGAACTATTTTTCATTCGATTTGTATTAATTTTATTAGATTCTAATAATTTTATTACTTTTTATACCCCAACTTTCCTTGACCTTATGCAGTACTTCTCTAAACCTTTTCAAAATCTGTGGTTATTCTGCCTCAGTTTTTCTTTTCATATTCCCATAATTCCTTTTCTTTTCAGTCTTCTCTTTTTTAATCATGTTCTTCATCTGACACAAGTCGAGACTTTCATCCCGATGCCATTATTTTTCATTTTTTTCACATTGTTTCTGTCTCTTTTCTTTGTTTCATTTTTCTGTTTGCGGTTTGCTTGCATTTCCTTCTTTATTTCTCATTCTGTTCTTTTTTTTCGTTTCATTCTTCAATTGTCTTCATTCTTTTTATTTTATTTCCTTCTTTTTCTCGTTGCTTCTTTCTTTGTTAATTTCTTTCTTTACAATCAATTAAGTGCCATACGTGATACACGCTTGTCGCAAGAGACATGACTGACTGGGCAGAAGATTTTTCCGCAGTTACCATTACGTTCAGCGGTGTTGCCAATCAAGCTATAGAACCCAATCTGTACTGTTATTTGACCTACAGCTGGAGGGGAAGAAACGAATTAATAACTTTTCCAAGGGTATTTGCACGTAAGTGAATGCAACGAATCAAATGGTATTCAAACTCGGCTGTCCGATTTCTCGGTCTCAGCCAATATCCACTATGCACATGTCTGTATTTCCTTTTATTATGTTTCAATTTTAATTTCTCATTTCTCTTTTAATGTGCTATTTCTTAGAAATATCTTTGTATTTTTTTCCCACTTTCGTAAAGAGATTTTCTTTTATTTGTTACCATTTTCACTCTAAAATGAACTTCGAGAACACACGAGAACTGGAAATATGTCTTTGTGACGTAAACGACAATGTCTCAGATATCAAAAATTGTGTCAGAAACGCAAGAAAAAGGCAAAGAGAAACATTAAAGGAAAAGAAATTAATTTCAAGACGAGATGAATCATTGGGCGCGGTACAATAAAATCCAAAGAAAATTGCAGATTGCATTTGTGTCGCAACTCATAATACAAAAATATCATTATGAATGTGAATAACGCACACACATAAGCACGCACATATACACTTATAAACACATATAAGCACAAGTAATAAATGTGCTTATTAATGTACTTTGAAAAGTATGTGTGTTTCTATAACTGCGTAATTATACGTGTACATTCTTCTATTCGGATACTATGATATGCACAATGAAAGGGTCTTCACACACGTAAATATTATTTGGCAAGGTTAACAATGTGTGTAGCAGATTTTTTTATTATTTCTGTTAATTATGAGTTAATTTACTTCTCAGACAGCGTTTATTCTGAGTCGTCTTTCATTTATTTATTTCTACGGCATTTAATGTTTTCTGCTTCGACAATATGACCGAAGTAGAATGAAATTAAAACAGGGTGTGATGGTTTGAGACCACCCGCAAGACAATTAAACTACGTGTTATACTTCACGCGGAATGGAAATTACGTATGTAACTTTCGTTTATTTTTGTCCTCAGAAAGTCTCCCCCACTCTCTCTCTCTCTCTCTCTCACTCACACACACACACACACACACACACTTACTTGATTCTCTGTGTATCTCTCTCTTCGTCTATATATCTATCTCCCTCTTACTTTCTATCTCTTTATATATAGGACAGAATGTGAAACCCGTAAAAACGGATAGGATAATCCAAAATATTTTATTCAAACAATAAAAAATACTAAATAGTACAAAAATATATGACGCAATAGATATTATCCAGAGCAAAATTAAATATTCAGAGGGAACTCAACACATATTTAAACGGTTATAAATTCAGAATTTATTTTAGCAGGAGTAAGAATACAAACTAATTCAATCAGACCGTGAAAAATGAAGCATTTTGTATTCTTACTACTGCCGAAATGAATTCTGGATTTATAACCGTTTAAATATGTGTTGATTTTTCTACTCAATATTTAACACACACACACACACACACACACACACATACACACACATATGAAGACAATGATAATAGTGTACAACGCCCAAGGTCTATGTACGCTAGATAAGAGAGATGTCTGAACACCTTCCACGTGAGAGTTATCCGACGCATATTGGAAATCTCTTTGCAAGACAATGTGCCCAAACACTGAGATCCTGTCTTAAACAGCGCAGACTTCGCCGGCTAGGCCATCTCCCCCACATGCCAGAGGGTCGCATTTCAAAATATCTCCCGTACGGAGAGCTTGCCTCTAGAAGAACACCCACTGGACGGCCACAGTCGCGGTATCGTGATATCATAAAATGCAATATAAAAGCTGTGGGCATCAACATGAAGTCATGGGAGAGTTTTGCACTTAACCGGGACAAAGGAGAGGAACCCTAAACCCACAACTTAAATCAAGGGATGAGCAACTGACACAAGTCGCCATGGAGAGGCAACACACCAGAAACAAAACATAAATACAGCCTCTGCAACAAAGACTGTCACTCCCGCATTGGTTTCTATAGTCACAGACGCCGATGATTTAGCCAAGCAGACAACTAGGATGCTACCCATGGTCAACACTGACCGATAGAGGGCTACTTCTACAATATTATAAGAATGTGAAATAACAGATAGATTAAAAACTCACTGTTCAAACATTTACTTTTACAAAGAAGGCTCGATACATAGTAGAGCTTAGTATTGTAATTTTTGTTTCAATGATTTATAAAAGCATTATATCACTACACAAAAATGTCCATATTTCATAACAATACTATTCTTCGAGATATTTTAAATTAAATTGTGAAAATGATTTATTTAGAAAAGATAAAAGTAATTCATGGTTCTTTAGAAATTGAAGGCGTAGTAGTTGTAGAATATGATTTATGCCAATATTTTTCAATCAAACATGAGAATTAGGTGACTATGAAATTGAAGATTTGGGTCGCGAAAGGGAACATAGTACACTGATGGCATAGATTTTTTTTTGTTTTTTATTTTGTTTGGGTAAGATACATAGCGGGACGATACTTTCGTTAAATGGGTAGACAATAATGTTTAACAGAATTTGGGATTTTTTTAACTAGAGTTTGTGCTACTTCATGAGTAAAGGGTTACAATTAGAATTAAAGAATTATAGTATAATGATCATTCTAGTTTTGTTATCCCTATTATATTTAATGTATATAGTATCATGGTTTTTATAGCCACTATTCATTAGGGCATTATCATAAAAACCTTTTTTTTTTTTAAATCGTGTCACCCCAAGCAAGGCCACTGCCACTATAGCGCATGGGGTTACATAGAGGTATTGAGTATAGAAAATGTCAGAAGGCGTGTGATAGACGACTTAGGATGTACATAGGGAGAGAGTTGGAGAGAGTGGGTGTGAGTTAGTGTGTTAGGATGGGTCTATTGATCTTACATTTAAACTCCTGGAGGTTGTAGCCGTCGGGGAAGCAAGCATGCGGTAGGGAATTCCACAGGCGGGAAGTGCGAGGAAAGAAGCTGTTGGAGTAGAAATTGCGGTTACATTTCATCGGTTTCACTGTAAAAGTGTGGGACCTAGTTGCCAATCTAGTATCTCGTGCAAATTCACATCTAGGGGTCACCAGTGATTTAAGTTCGTCAGAGCAGAAGCCATGAAAGTATTTATAGAAGAGGCACAGGGAAGCCACGTCACGCCGGTGAGAGAGATACTGCAGGCAGTCAGCCAAGTCGGTATCAATCACATTACAGATTCTTCGCTGTATTTTGTCAAGAACTCCGAGGAGAATAGAAGGGGCACCCGACCAGATTTGGCAGCAGTACTCAATACACGGGCGGATGGTGGATTTATATAATTGCAGGATAGATTCAGGCGGAAAGAATTTCCAGGCCCTGCACAGCGAGCAGTCTTTCATAGCTGCGGATTTAGCAATGGATTCGACGTAGTGATTCCACTTGAGGTCCGCTGAGAGTGTCAGGCCAAGCAGGCGTAGTGATTTACTCTCTGGGAGGCAAGCCTGTTCCATGATAATGGGAGTGAGGTGCAGTTGTCTGTGGTGGTTAATTGACAGCAGCTTCGTTTTGGAAGAATTGAATTTTACGAGCTATTTATTACCCCAATCCACCACGGATTGGAGGTCCTTCTCAAGCTCGGCAGCGAGGTTGGCCTTGTCACCTACACCAGATTTTTGATCGAGGCGAGAGTAAACTGTGGTATCATCGGCGTACATGTCTACTTGTAATCTTATGGTATCGGGGAGATCATTGATATAGATTAGAAAGAGCGTAGGACCTAGGATACAGCCTTGGGGTACACCCGCGTTTGTAGGGTAGTTCTGGGAGGCATGTCCGTTTAATACCACCTTCAGTGTGCGGTTAGAGAGGAATGACCGGATTAAGTCCAGTTATGCCATAGCTTCGAAGTTTCCGTAGAAGTATGTTTATAAAATACTTCCACACTAGAAGAGTTTTTACTAATCATAACAATTAAATATTTTATAAACATATGGGTTTTTATAATAATGCTCTATAGAATAGTGGCTATAAAAACCATGATATTAAATACATTGAAAATATAACTATAACAGGAAAAATAGAAATAGAAAGATCATTTGGTATACTCCTCCTTTTAACCAAATGGTTAACACCAAATTAGGGCTGAAGTTCCGCAATTTAATTAAGAAACGTTTCCCTAATAATAACACTCTAAATAGAATTTTAATAAAAATATCCTTAAATTAAATTATTGTTGTACAAATAATCTAAAACAATTATTAAAATCATAATAATAAAATCTTAAATGAGAACGTAAAATAAAGTAGCAATAATTATCCAATAATGAAAATAACAATTATAGAAATATATGTAATTGTCGAAATCCTAACAATTGCCCAATGGAAAATAGGTGTATAACAAATTCTATTATTTACCAATGTAGTATAACATCAAATGAAAACAAAACCTAAAAACACTTTTAAACAGCATTGGTATTTGCATTTAGCTTCTGTCAAAACATCATGTACTGAAACAAATCATCCCCTTCTTTGTATTATTAGAAATTAAATTATGCAAACAAAACCCACCAAGTACAATAGAAGATCAAATATAAAATCAAGGATCTGTAAGCCGTTCTATGACATCTGCCCTCTGTGCCTGAATGAAAAACAGCAAATTTTATGGTTCCCAAAAAATAAAGAATTATTGAATCGTAGTGATGAATTGACCGTTTTTTGTAAACACTGAAAATATTTTTCTTTAAAATTTAATTAATTACAATGTTTTATTTATATTTTATGCTCCAATATCACCTAAAAACTAAACATGATTTTACTAAAATATTGACCCACAGAGTACTTATTTGGTTTTCTTAACTACAATATAACTTAGTATGCCATAAATATTTATAATTCTAATTGTAACCTAAACATTCCAGTACCTTTACTCATGAGGCAGCACAAAATTTAATTTAAAAAACTAAAAATAACCGGGTATTAAAATTATTGTCTACCTATTTAAATAAGATATAATCCCACGATGCATCTTACTCAGACAAAATTGACACGTGTCGTCCCATTATATTAGGAAACTAGGTTGCCTTTCGCGACCCAAATCTTCAACTTCATAGTTACCTAATTCTGAATTTTGATTGAACAATACTGACACGCATACAAGCATATTCTCTAATACTAGCCGATCAGTTTCTAAATAACCATGAATTCATCTTATATTTTCTAAATAAATCATTTTCACAACTTATGAAAAATCACTTGAACAAAGAGCAGTATTGTTCTGAAACATGAACATTTTTATGTCCTGATATAATGCTTTTATAAACCATTGTAATGTGCGTTGTTGTACAGTGGATATCGGCTCGGAACGAGAAACCGGGGAGCCGAGCTCGAATTTCAGTTGAATCCATTGTATTCACGCGCAAATACCCTTGGGAAAGGTATTAATTCGTCTCTTCCCTCCAGTTATGGGTCAAATAGCAGGACAGATTGGGTTCTATAGCCTTGGTCGGCAACCAGTCTACCGCAGAATGCAATGGCAACCTACTGTGGGATAATCTTCTGCCTAGTCAATCATGTTTCTTTCGAGACATGATCGCCCAAGCGTGTATCACGTATGGCACTTAACTGACTGAATGAAAAAATTACAATATATACACACACATATATATATATATATATATATATATATATATATATATATATATATCAATGATAAAATACACTTTTAATGTAAAGTTTTAAGGTAAAAGTTTGTCACTTAGCTGATTAACGTTACTTTCAGCATGCCAAATCCAGTTTTGTAGGCAGATATATGCATTTACTCTTCAGGGCTTTTTTCTAATATACTGTTAGTATTTTCCTTCTTGTAGTGTTGGTGTAGTCAATTGTGTATGCTTCTGTGTAGATGTAGCTCTTACGTGTTTTTCCTGTCCCTGCATGTGTGCGTACGTGTAGGGTGTCATAGGAGTTCCATAAAATGTTCTACTTTTTTTTCTGTGAGTTTGTTTTTGCAACCTAATATGTTTGATGTGTGTAATTTTTTAAAGATTAATTGAACTGTATTGGTTCCATGTAATGTTACATGATTTTGTAAATATAAAACAGCAAAATTGAATGTTGTCAAGAATTGATTGAACAAAAAGAAGTATCCACAAAAGTGTTCGACTGGGAATAGATTTTTGTTTTTGTTTTTTTTTTTGTTTTGTTTTTTCCTCGCAGAGCTTATGCAGTATCGATGAGGAATATTGTATGAAGCCAAAAGGGTTGACAATTAGTGCAATACTGACAGAAAGACATTTAAGGCAAGCAGACTTTGTAATAAAGTGCGTGATATCAAAGATAGACCATTAATTGAATTTGTATAAGTAAAATATTGTCACTTAACTGATTGATGTTTTCTTTCAGGAACCTGTGTCCTGAGTTTCGTAGGCGGGTCTATCCGTCGACACTTTGTAAATACTAATATTTGTAAAGGTACGTAAATATTATTTTAAAAATAGATAACAACTTAACAAACTACCGCGATTTCACCCCAGAATCCCTGGGTTGTAACATACCAGCATGAGTATCCGAAATGGAGTTCGCGGTAAGGTCGTTAAGTCTTTTTAAGAAAATATTTGCGAATACTGATCAACAACTCTCTGATGTGTTGAAAAGTTCTCGCTTCAGCCTAGATCTTTTAAAAAATATGTTTCGTATCTTAACTAACTTATTTTTTCTGGGGTCTCTTTTGCATATATTTTGTCATATTGGAAAATCAAAACTGTTCCCTCTGTCACGTTTACAAATATTTTCACGGCTTCTCCGACGATCCTAGCTCCCCGGTGTCCCCTCAACATAAATTTACTCGAACAACTAGGCTGGCAAAAATATCCTCTCCATTTTACAGTCAAAATAACCAAATACAGCCTCGACGTCTACTCCACCAGCTTATTTTCTTGCAGTTCCCGTCCGTGGAACACCCTTCTATATACTTGCTTCCCTGACAGCTACAATCTTCAGGAGTTTTAATGCAACGGTATTTGCCATCTCTTATCCCCTTGACTCTCATACTTCTCTTATCTGTCCCCCAACACCCTCTGTATATTGTTATTCTCCCTTTTTACTCTATAGCGGATTGCTTATCTATTCTTTTTCTGTTTGTAGGGGGAATCCGTTCTAGTGAAGGCTAGTTGTATACTGTTGCAGGTTAACAGAATTTTGCCTTGTTATAGATATCCCACTATAAGTCATAAAATGATTATAAAATCAAGAATAGCAAATTCAGTTGGAAAATAACATTTTTATATATACACATATCAATTAATGTTTTTGCAATTAAAGTAATACTTGAATATAGGTCCTACGGAGGTTCAAATGTTCATGGCAAATAATAAGCTGAAAGAGAATTAATGCTTAGGAATGTGGGGAGCCTGTAAGTGAGGAATATCTTTGATGTAGTCGCTCCTTAGGTCAGTAAGTAGTTTTGAGACAGGGGAGAAGGAAAGAGGCAAACGTAGTAGCCGCTTGACTTAGGTCAAGGGGGTATTGATTACACTCTTCTCCTCGATGTCTGCCTGCTGGGGTCTGTCTTTATCCGCTTTATATATCTTCTTTTTGGATCCCAGCAGCTCGTTTGGGATTTCACACATGTATTTGGTACTGGGCTTCCCATTGGCTGATAAATAAAATTCGCGTAGGCTCGCGAAATGGAAATTTAATATTTGATTAATTTTTATTTTTCAACCGGAACCTCTGCATGGATCCACTTGCGCACAGACAACTTTTGGTCATTCGCTTTCTAATCGTTATAGAGCAAACATCCGGTCCGTCGCTTTTGCTCGGTATCACTACATCTCTACTCTAACGCAACTCTCTTCACGCCAGTATTTCTATCATTCACTTACCCATGCTCTGACACCCCTGTAACCAGTTCCTCTTTCTTTTCGCTCTCCTTATGTGTAACCTTTCATTCTCATCTTATGTACACTTCTGTGCATCAGTGGCAGTACTGCCTTGCTTGGGGTGAAACGATTATAAAAAAGTTATTTGAGCAGTATACTTTTGACGTAATGCTTCCTCCACCATATCATGTTGCAATTTCCCATGCTCCAGTAAATGATATTTGAATCAAACAAGAATAGAAAATGATACCGAATAAATCAATGTAAATCACTTCATATATATATATATATATATATATATATATATGAATTCGATCATAGACAGGTTAAAAATGTATCAGAATTCGACAGAATGATAGGATAAAGTACAAATAGGAAATTATTTAATTTCTAACACGTTCCACTTTTATTAAATCTTCATCAGAGAATAAGAACAAAAAAGATATTCTGCTATTTGTATTTTTATTGATTTATTTTCATTGATTATCAGGCTTTATGAGCGTTTGCCTAACTGTATTAATATTGTTACGTTGTTCTGAACTCAACGAGAGTTGACGCGCCCTTTCATAGCAAGAGATTCCAAGCCTAACGGAAAAACGTAAATATTGTTTTATGTAGGTATGTGTATCATAATTTTAGTTGGTTCAAGTGGAATTTGGATGATAATATATTTTCGTAGGTGTGTATTTGTGTTTGTGTGTGTATTTTTGTATTAGTAGTAATATTAGTAGTAGTAGAAGTAGTAGTAGTAGATAATAATTATGTTTAGTGTTGTTGTATCTACCACAGACTGTGCTCACGCGAGACCAACAAGCACTCACCATGAACAATATCTTCTAATAATACACAGTTCAACATTTCATTATTCCGCCGATGCTCTATCCCTTGATATATATTTCACGGTAATTGTTCCGAAGATCTTTTCTATCTCATACCTCGATTTTACGAACAAAAGTGATTGACAACTAGATCTCGTCATTTTAGTTAAAATTGCTAAATATAATAGTAAGTTCTATGCTAACAGTTTCTTCTTACGCACCTCTCATCTATTGAACCCTATTACAGTTTTTTGCTTTCCAGCCAATTTTGAATTTCAACCATTTAAATGCAAAATTAGTCATCACCTTCCTATCTTGCTTAATTCCTGTTATTTAATAATATTTTTCTCATATACTTTCAAAGTTAGAAAATCCTTTCGTCTTTATCCCTTTATTGCCTTGTTTGGGATTATATTATTTAAAATCTAGTATTGAGCTCTAACATGAAAATATTGTTATCTTCCAGAACTACTCGACTTGATGGTGTTCCTTTGTTTTTGTATTAAGGAAACACAAGCATTCATGCACCCCCTCACACACACACACACACACACACACACGTATTTCACTTTACTTTGCATGTTTCTATGTTCTCTAGTTACCATTGCTTATATTTGTGGCGTACACTAAACAGATTATCTTAGAACAACTCTAAGAATTTTGGAAAACCTGGATTTAAACTTACTACAGTCATTTTTCTGACATTTCCCTGCTGAATTATTGTTTGAATTTATTCTCTTCCGTTTTCGCTAACACGAAATTTCAGGAATTTACATACATAAAAACTAGTTCCATAAACACAAGCAGTCCGTGATCTAAGTTTTCTTAAATTGGATAACAGGAATTTTATGGACGCACGAGATAATAAAAGAAGACCTAAGATGCATATGACGTTATAATTCGGATTTTATGTGCAGTGAACCGAATAAATGAAAATTGGAATATAAATAGGGACGCCGTTAGAGATCTTTGCTCAAATCACAATTTAATCTCTGAGTTAATTTTAAGTAAGCTTAATAGAAGGTCACCAACTTGAGTGTTTCATTGCATTGTCATTACGAGCGGTAAGAATTTACCAATTCTTTCTGAGAACTCATAATAGACAAAAGTGTGAGGATTATGTCTAGTTGATCATGCAAGTAACACTTTAAATGGGCTCAGGATTATAAAATCTCGGACTGTATCTTTCTTTTCCTCTTTTTCTTGAAGAATGCGGCATGTAAAAGGCTTGCCTAATCTTCTCATCTAATGGGTACTTCTCCTGCATTCCCGCAGTCAAACACAAGATACCCATCTAAGCTTATTTTCTTTTATTCTCCAGACCTGTATACAGTAGTATATTTTTTCTCGTTTTGTTAATGATTTTTGTTATATATGAAAATATCTTCATGATAAAATGAAATTCTTTTCTCCATTTAAATCTACAATTGATGAGAACTTGACATTAACATGTAAATATTTTGGTTGCTACTGCGTTGAGTTGAGGTAAAAGTAGTGACTACAACAAAAGCCAGGATATTTGACCAATGTCTAAGAGCATGCTCTGAGGAAACTTTAGGATGCTCTTCTTCTTCTTCTCTTTCTGTTTTTTCTTCTTCCTCCTTTTTTTGCTTATTTTCGTTTTGCATTTTTATACGCCTTGTCCTTTTAGGACGTGGATGATTCTGTCTCCACCGTTTTTCTAGGTAATATTTCACCATTTTCAAGTCTGAAAGCCACCTTTCCAATATCTTTTTACACAAGCTCATCACGTAAGTTGCCTGCTGCCTCCTCCTGTTCCTTTTCACTTAGATGTTTATAAACGATTAGTTATCCCTTCACAAACACATTTAATTTTTTATAATTTCAAGGCATGTTGACTGCTTCCAGAAATATGAAAGTATTTCCCGATCAATTTACCAGTTATTTAGTTTTTTTTCAGTTGGTAGTCAGACAGGATTTGGATGGTCATCGTTCTCCACAGTTTTCTGACATTTATGTTTTAAATAAATTTTGACCATTTATATTCTTCCTTCGTCATTATTATTGCAACCAACCACAAACAGATTCGTTTGGTCATTACTTAACTAACCATACTAAATTTCCTGTATTTGAATCTCATTTGTTCTAAGTAGAACACTTCCACCTTCGCTTTGAGATTTTATCCACTAAAATCTTCACTTTTTAATTGCTCACATGCCCTCCTCGTCTTTTGAACAAGAGTGGTTCATTTCTTGTTCACTACTTAAAATAACTCACCCTGTTCTCTGTTAATTATTAGTAGTGGCTATCCTGAGTTTTCGACAATATGACTCTCAGATGGCTACATCTCTTCATATTCAGGGTACTGGTTTGGTAGTGTACTAGCTGTTTTAACCCGACTGGTAGCAAGACACCTAAACACTTTGATAGCACTTAAAGAGTCTGATCTTGTGAACATTTACATAATGTCTGATTTCTAGCAGTTACCTGTCTTGCATGGATAGATATACCCGCAAGCAATTCCGGTGGACAGCCCGAGGCTACACAATGATGTATTCTTCGCCAACACTCAATAGGCTTGTATTGCCTTAAATGATAGACTGTAATTTTTATTCTTAGATTTTTCCAACGTAATAAATTTCATCCTATGACTACAAAGATTAATAAAACTACATCCAATCAAGTTTGCAATAAAACACCTAAGCCCCCAACCTTTCTTTCACTAACTCTCCTGTTATTTGTACCAATTGTTGTAGAATTGTTTCTCTTGGAACACTCTCCATGTATACTAGTAATCTATAAAGTTAACTTAAACTAATCAGTTTCTACAATTTTTTCCTATTTATTTTGTTCGAAGCTATTCTAGAATAATTATGTATGGTTCTCTTATCTATGTTCAAGAAAATTTACCTGTGGAAAGGTTGGAAGTCTCCTCATTTTTGTAATAGGTGCTTGCATCTTTTACTATAAAATTTGGTTAGTTATCTCCTGTTATATTTTTTCTTTTAAAGACCGTTACTTATAAAATTTGACAGTCTCAAAACTACTCACTCTCCCTTTCTTTCTATTCATATGTAATTATATTTGCTTTGTATATAGACCGCAAACATTGTTGATATATATATATATATATATATATATATATATATATATATCAACAGCTAAATAGTGTTTAATTGTGATAATATTTAACACCAAGTTTTTTTTAATGTTTTACTGATAAAATGTACTTTGTCAAGGTGTTCTATATCGAGTGTTGATTAGTGCAAAGAATTTTGTCTATAACAGAGCAGATTCATGCCAAGTTCGAAGTTTCATGAGGACATCACTATGACTTTCTCACTCGTCACGGCTGTTTGTATGAATCTATTCTGTTAAAGAAACAAACTTTTTACACTTATATAAGTTAAATGTATATATAACGTAAATTTGTACATATATATATATATATGTGTGTGTGTGTGTGTGTGTGTGTGTGTGTGTGTGTGTGTGTGTGTGTGTGTGCATTTAAAGACTTCGAATCTTATTTTGATTTAATGACTTTGAATTGATAAGTAAAACTCCAAATGTTTGGGCGGATAAGAATAAAAGCATTGTTGGAAGAAATGATAATCCAATAATTCTATGTTTCAAAATTTCAAATCAATAAATAACAAGAGAAAAAATGATCTCCTGCATCAAAAGGATTTTCATCTTGTCTCCCACATGAAAATAATTGTCTTTTATTATTACATTAGCACTTTGAATAAGATGATGGTAACACTCGGCAGTAATTGTAGTAATACTTTTAGTAATGCATATAATCTGATAAAAAAGGGTTCAGCATTTAATTTTATTTGACGTTAGTGCTTTATCTCTAGATAAAGATTCTTATGTGGATCATTCTGTCGAGCTTTCCTAAATGACACTTGGACTTTACTCATAAGCGAAATATTAAATTTGCAGCTAATCAATTTAGTATATATTTGCAGACACAATCCAAACTTCTGTACTTTTAGTTTCTTTTCTCGCACTTCTTGCTTGTGAAACATTTGCTTTTCAGTCAAATTCGATCTAGAATAATTTAAATTCCAGATTTTTATTGTTATTAATAACATTTTTCTATTTCTCATGTACTTTCAAAATTAATAACCCATAAGTTTTAGTCGTTTTGTCACCTTATATTTAAATAATTTTTTAAAATCTGTATTGGGATTTTCATTGAAAAAAATGTTTTTTCCTTAAGAGCGTAATGTTCCAGAAATACATGAATTGATGGTATTTTTATTGACAAAATATGCCAATGCATTTATCTCCCCACTCATTCAAACATACAAATATGGTGATCTTCTAAGCGTGACTTAGATGTAGCACAAGGCCGAAAGTATGGTATGCCCAGTGAGAATCTAACTCACTACTCAGTTGTAACTGGTTCTAGCAAAACACGCTTGTTAACCATTACACCACCTCAAGGTGCCCAAGACTCACAAATATATGTATGCATACAGAGTTAATTAGTTTGCATTTTTGTATTTATCACGTCGCATGTACTTTCGAAACACAAAATAGAGGAGCTAGCATTGTTTCTATTTGTGGAGCATACTAAACAAATCATGCAAAAACAACGCTAAGAAACTGTTTCTTTAAGACAACTTGGTTTTAAACTTACTCCAATCATTTTCTGATAATTTCGTGCAGCATTATTGTTTGAATTTATTATCTTCCGTTTTCGCAGACACAAAATCTGCGAGTCTTACACGCCTAAAACATCTGTCCATCTGTATACAAAGTCGACGAATGAAGTTTTCTTAAATCAAATGATAGGAATGTGTATGGACACACCATATAATAAAAGAAAACTTAAGATGCATATAGTGTTAAAATTCAAACTTTATGTGCAATGAAAATTAGACTATAAATATGGATGCTGAGACGGATGTTTTCTGAGGGCATAATTTATTCTCTGAATTAATTTTACATAAATGCATTCACAAACTTCAGTGCAACATTGCATTGTCAGATAAGCCACGAGATTATCAGGTTACCAATTCTTTTTAAGAAATCATAAAAGACGTGAATTTAAGAATTATCCCTACTTGCTTTTGTCAGTCACCCATTATGTGTCGCTGTTTCATGACCGTAAAATCTCGGACGTAATTTCTCTCTTCCTCTTGTTAATCATTTCGTTTTTATATAAAGAATTTAGTCATTCATAAAAGCTGAAATTAATTCAATCAAGATTTTACGGTTCAGCATTACCATTTCATATTTAGCCTAAGTTTTCAGCCCACCCATGTCTAGTTAAACACCACAGATTTTGTGACGATTAATTTTGCATATAATTATTTCTGCTTGACTTATTTTCTATATCAGGACTTCTCATCTGCTCACTATTTCTCAGGCGTCTGTACCCTTCCTCTTTCATGAAAAAAACTGACATTACCTTGTTTATTAAGGCGCAGATTAATGACCCATCTCTCATTACCTCACAGGTGAGTTCTCCATTCAGAGTCAACTAGGAGAAAACCCTAGCTGATTTCATCTTGGGTAACTACCTTCTGCCCACCTGAACATAGATGCTGGTTGTAACAGCCGTTCATTATTGTAAATAAATGGGGTCCCCGACCATATTTTGTCATCATGGAGTGTCACTGGCTTGGTTGTCTGGGGTTCGTTCTTTCTATTTCTTTAAGGGCATCTCTTTTCAGACTTTGTAGTTCACTGGAGAACCAACAATTTCTTCCCCGGCAGCAAAATGTACAACACAACTACATGCCCAATCCCTCATTCATATCCTTCTTGCATTGACCATCCTCGCCTTCACTTATAGGGTTTCCCACTGGCGTGTCTTTAGTTCTGTTTTCCAGAAGCAGGCCTTTTAACAGGAGGTGTGAGGTACTTCTTCTCCCACATAAATTTGCCTCGTCTTCACGACAACCGCATATAGTTCATCTGTGTCCGAGAAAATGTGGGTGCAGTCTCTATTTCGTTCGACAGTGCTTAATGACAAGTCCAAAATATCAGCCATGTCCGACCCGGTGTTGGATTGTAAAACCTTTACTCTTGCATCAAAGCTTTTCTATTAGGGTTCTACTCCCATTTCTTCCGTTCGACATCTGTTTTATCATTATATCTCGCGTGCGGTGTTTTCTTCTCCTCTCGTGCCTGCCTACCTCCTGACCCAGCGCTTGTGCTCTCCTTTTCTTCATTTTCACCAAAATACTTTGGCTATTCTGGGCTAGTTCAATAGTCACCGACAGCTTGACCGGTGCCTCTTTGATTATATCATGTCTTACGCGCAAATTTTCAAATGCTTCCACGTACAGATCAGCCAATGGGTCTGTACGGTTGGAGCATCTCTCAACCCTTTAAATAAGTTAGAGCGGATAATTTTTCGGCTTTAATTTTCAATTCTTCAGGAGTTTTACCTCTTAACTATATTAATCTCTGGAGGTTTCACAGGGCCTCAATTGCAGTGTCTTCGTCGACTTATTCTTTCACTAATAAACCTTCTAATATTTTTCAGTTTAACCGGGGGTCTCTCATGAGTTGTTCCTCTATAAATTTCAACACCGGTCCTTCTGCAGCATTAAATACCACATAAATGGTTTCCTTCTTATTTATGAAATTCTTTTTTCTGATAGACGCTAGACAGTCAACTAATTTCTTTGGGTCCCAACCGAAACTCTCAGGCATCGCTATCTCGTCTTCAACCTCTACACTTTTGGGCTTTTCTGACCCGTTGTCACTCATGCCAACCCACTAGCAAATTGAGTATCAATAAATTGGCAACAATCGCGACAAATCGAAAAATTCGATATAATTAAAAAACTGTTTTTGCGAGCCTCAACAGGGAAAATCGATAGATTTAAGGCATAACTATAAAGTGACTCAATTGTTAATGCGTGCTTGTCTTGTGGTCTCTGCGAGCTTCAACAAGAGAAGGGAAAAAGTGTTTTTACAACCGTTTTTACAACCGTATAAATCAATTAATCTCCGTTGATTCTCACTTCATTTTTGGTTCTTGGTTTAGTCGTGGTCTACTCAGGGTCAAATCCTGGGTCAAAAAATAGCCCAAATTATTGCTTCGCACTCTGTCTCGATCATCCGAATCCTTAACTTTCGCGGCTGGTGGATGAGATGATCACTTCGATCCAAACTCTGCCCCATCCCACGTGATGTTTAGTTTGATCATAAGGCTGATATATCGGATTTTTCTCGACAATCGAAGTACTGAATTGATCAAGGTAAAAGGAAGACATGTGATAAAATAAGTTAATAAAATGAAAAGCTATTATATGCTTTCTTTTCGTACAGATTTAGTTTTTTTTTTCTGGTGTTAGAATCTATGGAACTAAACTTTGGACTCTCTGGGCTTTCGTGTTTATTGACATCCCCCTAAACATGGTGTGGGGCTGGCATAATAGGTGATAAACATATTTCCAACAAGGGTTTCTTGCTATTAAAAATTAATTAGATTTTCAAATCCTTTTTTTCTATGGATAGCGCTCACAGGAATCGATCGGGCCCAAAACATTTTTCCTTCTCTTATTAACATCACACACCAATAGCTCTCTGGCATGAGCAATTTCTCCATCTTCCTTAGAATTTCACCTGCGTCTGACACCTTGGATACGCTTTGATCAATCTGGTTCTCGACTGCTTGGCGTAGCTTAAAATTAAATTATTGTTATTAATGAAAATAATAATTTTCAACTTTTTATTTTGGTTTTGGTTTTTTCTTTTGTTTTATTTTTGTTTGTTTGTTTGTTTGTTTGTTTGTTTGATCTTGTTTTGGGTTTTTTTCTGTCCTACGCAAGAATGTTATTCTTGGTCTTCTTCTATTTCAGTCATTTACCAAATGGCTTTTTTCTGTCAGCCATTTTTCCAGTAAAAGACATTCATCTCCAAGCCTTGGTCACAGTTCGAAACTTTGATCCTTAATTAAATTTTATTATTTCGGATTCAACTTACGCAAGATTTCCTTTCCTTTCGTGTTTTGATAACTAGTAGTCTAAGAGCTAAGTCATCAATTAACTGTCAAAGGTTCACCACATGGCTTGCATTTCGCATATCCCGTGAGTAATTTATTTTTGGAGTATCAAACTTTTTGTAAAAAAGAATCTTCCTTCTTGCTGTCGGTATGTCCATTGTTCTATTCATTAAACCTTGTATTTCATTCACCAGCGCTAAGTAATGTTATACTGCCTATTTTAAGTGCTTTCTTCTTAACAAAGGTTCCACATTCATTTTCATGCAGTCTTACACATTGGTGGAATTATTGAATTTGTTGTGTAAAATGATAATATATATATATATATAAATATATATATATATATATATAGTTGTTGTTGTTGTTGTTGTTGTTGTTGTTGTTGTGTGTGTGTGTGTGTTCCTGATTCCTCATGCTATTCTTTACGTTTATAAGAACCGGATCAGACCGAAAATGTAGTACTGTTGTCATAATTGAGCAGCAACCGCCCAATCAAAACTTATATTCGAGTCCTTGTTAAAGAATTATTTTCCACCATCCACTTTCTCTTTTATAAGCGGAATGTGACGAGGCTCTCATTGCTCCGTAGCAACTACCATGGAATATGCATAGACGAACTACATTCCTTGATTTCCCCATGTTTAATCTTCACGGATAGTACCAACCATGCATCTTACATAGTCTCAAACTACCGACATTCCTCCGTATTTCATCTGCTAGAAGTAAATTCCACCCAAGCAACTTCTTCCCATGAACCATTTCTCCGTGGAACAAACTCCAAAGAGGATGTCTCACTGATCAGTACAATCTTAACCTGTCCATGTCTAGAGTTAACCGTTATCTTCCTTGACAATCCTCATAAAGTGCTTTGTAGTATGTTGAATAATCTATATTAAATAAAACCAAAGCTATTAGATTTTTCAGATTCAAATTAAAGGATCACCTCATCAGGACACCATCAAACTGTATATATATATATATATATATATATATATATAAAACGACAAAATGTAAATACCCTTGACGAAGGCAAGATAATGATTAATTAGTAATTCTGGCATTAAATTGTTATTATTATTACTAAAATCTTTAAAATCTAAAAATATATTCTGCTTTTTAATATCCCGAAAATAGTTGATAATTAAAAAACAAAAAAAATGAATGAATGAATCAGTCACAGATTGAAGTTGAATTTTTTATGTTTATTTTCCCAAGTGCACATTTATTGGACATTCAGCAGTAATCGTCTTTTAAGCCCTGTTAAACATTGAAATACACCCATTGCATGATATCAATAGCCCTGATTTATAACGGCTGAATATATTAAGATATACAGTAGTAATTACTTTTCGGATCATAAACCTTTTCGTACTCCGTGCAAAAACTGTAATGTTAGCCTTTAAGCTCATTGTTGAATGTTTTCGATCGATTTTTAAGCTGGGAAACTCCGAAGATTTAGTTGTTTTTGAAGATTCTATTTTGTTTTCATTATCATTGTTATTTGTATTACATATTATTAAATATAGCAAGCCCAGTCTGAAATGAATAGATTCTATAAAGATTATTTATTGCTATTTACTGTCAATTTATTCTTATTTACGCTTACTGATATAACGATACATTTCAGAGCAGATATGGTTATTTGCTTGAATTGAAAATTATGTTGTATAGGCTTGATTTGATTTCGTTTAGACTGTTGGTCAATCGTGGTCGAGAGGTCTAAGACGCACCGGATCAATTGATGGTTTCCCCTATGTGGATAGGGGCCGCATGTTTAAATCCTACAGAATGACACATTTCCGTAACAAAAATTTATCGTAATCAGACCTGTAGAAATAAATATATATATTGTTTGATTATAAACAGAATATCTACATAAATATGAGTATAGATCAAAATTAATGTTCAAACAAATACTTTCATATATATATATATATATATATATATATATATATATATATGCTCTCATTCTAGAATTTAACATTCAATACATGTGCCTAAAAATAAATTACTGAAACGTAAAATAACACTATCACATGTCCTAACGAGTGGATACCATTTCCATGATAGCCAAAACAAAAGATAACTAAGTTCAACAGTTAATTTTATTTGATGTTAGTGCTTTATCTCTAGATAAATATTCTTGTGGATCATTCTGTCGATCTTTCCTAAATGACACGCATAAGCGAGATATTATATTCGCAGATAATCAATTTAGTATATGTTGGAGACACAGTCTAAACTTCCGTGCTATTTGTATCTTTTCTCGCGCCCCTCACTTGTGAAACATTTGCTTTCCAGTCAAATTTGATCTTGAACAATTGAAATTCCTGTTCTTATTAATTCTTATTAATATTTGTTCTTTTTGTGATCTACTTTCGACATTTTAGTATCCCTGTTGCCTTGTGTTGAAATTATTTTAACAAATCAGCATTGAGACTTTCATTAAAAAAAATCGGTTTCATTTAAGAGCGTAATCTTTCAGAAATATTTGAATTGGTGGTGTTTTTATTGGTGAAGCAAAGGAATGCATGTATCTCCCCACACATTCAAACACAAAAATATGTGTGTGCATAAATATTTCACTTTGTTTGCATGTTTCGAGCTGTTGCCCTGAATATCTCCAAAACATTTTATAGGATCTGGCACGCTGTCCTTCTGTGCAAGTTACAGGGCGATGGTATCACTGGACGCCTGCTTGATTTGATCCAATCGTTCCTATCAAACAGCATTATGATGATCGTCTTGTATGGGCATGTCTCCAGATTCTATCAAATGAACGCGGGTCTTCTCCAGGGATCTATCCTATGTTCGACGCTCCTTCTGATCTTCATCAACGATCGGTTTTATGCGACCAAAAAGGCATTTACGCTGACGATACCAGTTAATTCTGTCTCAGTAAGGCGATTAAAGATAAACCTCGCTGCTGATCTTGAGAAGGACCTCCAATTTGTGTAGGACAGGGGTAATAAATAACTCATAAATTTCAAAACGAATCTGCTATTCTTCAACCACCATAGAGAGTCCCTCCTGTCCCCAATCAGCATGGATGAAGCTAGTCTCCCCGAAAGCAATACACTGCTTCTCCTCGGCTTGACCCTCTCAAACGACCTCAAATGGAACAACTACATTGAATCAACAGCTAAATCTACTGCTAGGAATATCCAGAGAGTAATCTGCAATGTAATCGATCCTGACCTGGCAGCTCGACTCAAGCCATTTTCTCACTTAAGGGATGTGGCGTCCCTCTGTCTTTTCTACAAATATTTTCAAAGATTTTGCTCTAAGTGCTTAGCTCCCTGGTGCCACCTCTACAAGAACTTACTCAGGAAACCAAACTGGCAACAAGGTCTTACTCTTTTACAGTCAAAACAACCAAATACAGATGTCCCTTCTCCTCCCCCATCTTCTTTTCTCGCACTTCTCGACTTTGGTATACTTGCTTTACTGATAGCTACAATCTCCAGGAGTGCAAATGCAAAGTCAATTGCCATCTCTTATCCCTATGACATCCATCTTTCTCTTATACTTTTCCTAGCCCCCCTGTTTCTTGTTTTTCTTTTTTTTACTCTACTCTAACGCAGCTCTATTCACACTAGTTTCCTATCCATCTCTTACCCATTCTCTGATAGCCCCTGTAAGCGGTTCCTCTTTCTCTTCGCTCTCCTCTTATGAAGACCGTCGCGGGCCAGTGGCAGTCCTGCTTTGCTTTGGGGTGAAACGATTAAAGAAAATTTAAAAAATATTTGCATTTATTACGATTACGTGCCATGTACTCTTGAAACAAAAACAAAGAGGAGCTGGCATTGTTTCTATTTGTAAACTACACAAAATAAATCATGTTAGAACAACGCTAAGAAATCGTTCTTTTAAGACAACTTTGATTTAAACTTACTCCAATCATTTTCTGATAGTTTTGTGCAGAAAATATTCGCAGACACAAAATCTGCGAGTGTTACACGCATAAAATCTCTGTCCATCTGTATACAAAGTCTACGAATGAAGTTTTCTTTAATCAAATGATAGGAATGTTTATGGACCCACCAGATAATAAAAGAAAACTTAAGATGCTTATGGCGTTAAAATTCCGACTTTATATGCAACGAAAATTAGAATATAAATATGGATGCCGAGACAGATGCTTTCTGAGAATATAATTTATTCTCTGAGTTAATTATAAGTAAACCTCAGTGCGACATTGCATTTGATCATTCCGAATTACGAGATTTTTGACTTAACAATTCTTTTTAAGAAATCGTAATAGACGTAATTTAAAGATTATCCGTACTCAGTTTTCCCACTCACCCATTAGTTCTGGCTGTTTCAGGACTATAAAATCTCGGGTATAATTTCTTTCTTCTTGTTGTTACTATTTTCATTTTAGAATGCGGCAAGTAAAAGAATCTTTCAATCAATCATATTCGTGGAGTCACAGTCCTCAACAGTATATATTAAGTCATAATCAATGCGATACTGGTTCTCAGTAAATTTATTTATGTTGTGGAACAGGTGACAGTCAGATTGAGTCAAATCAATATAAGAGAGATGGTGATCAACCAAATCATAAACCCAGTCACACACTGTAGTTATCGAAAAAAAGTATTTGTGTTTGCTGCTGAATTGTTTTGATGAACCAAGACTACTTTCGTCAGTTTTCCTGGGTGTTGGTTTTAATAGCTTTTTGTAACTGACTCAGAAAGTTAATATATCACTCTTTTTTTGTGTTGTGGTCCTTTTCAAGATAATCAGTCACAAATCTCTCAATGAATATGCTAATAAAATTGACTATTTCATTTGTTTTCATCGTTAGTGGCAGTTGCAGAACCTCCAAACTCTGTATTATATTCAAGATTCTCCCTTCTTCCTAAATTCAGCTGACGACCTTTTAGTTTTAATACAGCTTGAACGCCACTCCCTAATGTAGCATTCATGCCAGTTGTAGAAACTTTGGAAGAATAAACCTTTGTACATTTTAAAAGAAGAAATGGAAATAAACAATGCAGTCATTCGCTAAATTTGAAATTAATTCATGCAATATTTAACGGTTATATCATTACTCTTTAATATTTAGCCTATAAAGTTTTCAGCCAACCCACGTCTAGTTAAGCACAACAGACATTGTGTCGATTAATTTAGCATATAAACATTTCCAAATTCTCCTGCAGGTTCTTGATAACACCACAATTCGAAGTTTTGTCCATTTTCAAAAGTTACTACTAGTAACATTTGAAAACCTTTTTGGTATGTCAGTTTTCAGGTGACCTGGTAAAAAACAAATCAACTAACCAATAAAGTTTAGAACCGTCTCCCTGTATAGGCTAAAAAAAATCTAGTGAGAAAACTCATCCTTATCTTACTCCTCTTATTTATTAAATACAGGCCAGTTGTTCGAAGTTCTGCATTTTAAAATATTATTCATATCTTCTGCCCTTCTTAGAAGACAATGCAGATGCACTATATCTCTAGTCACTCAAAATCCAGACTACGCAAATTTTCCAAAATTTTTCTCTTGATTACATATTTTTTTCTGTTTCAAATGGAAACAATAATACGCGATGGAGATTGAAAGATTACTGCTCGCAGTCAACATAGCTTGATGTTATTCGAGATAAGAAACCATGTCAGTTGCTAATGGAAACAGTGTTTTACAATAACAGTCTTCACGGTTTATGAGCGATTTCCCAGGAACTTTTAATACTGATAGATCTTCGAATCAAATGGCATTTAACGAGCAGAAACATATAAGATTGTTGTTTGTTATATGAAATGTTGACTGATTTATGGTTAGTAAGACTGCCATAATATTGTGTAGCACAAAAGAAAAGTAACTTTTATTGCATCACTGTCCACAAAACTTTACTTGATTGATATTAGGATTCATTTTTATAACTTTTTTTATTTGTCTAAGATTTGAGGATAAATCAAATTTACAAACCGCCATTTTGATTTTCCAATATACAAGCATATCTTGCGTCTCTCTTTCTATATATGCCATACTGTGGTTCTATTAACGTAGGAGTATTTTAAGATGAATCAAAGTTTCAGATAAGTAACATTTTCATGTATTCACTCTGGTAACTCTTAAAAAAACAGCCCCAATGATCTTTACGTAGTCACAAAGCCAATTTTGTTTTGTTTTTATGACTCTATTTGAAGACTGCATTATGGAATTACACGTAACACTTCATCTTTACGGAATCTATGCAATAACTCAAAATTCAGACACGTTTTAAACTCTACAGTTATCCCCAAGGTTTTATGTATACAATCTCTTTTCTCTTTACTAAATGCTTCGTCTCTCCAAGACGTTAGCCTCTCCACATTTTCATCTTATTTGTAACTCTTAATAGATTTTGTCTTTTACTTATATTTCCTAAACATTTCCCTGTCGTACAATTACACAAGCTGACTAGGTTGTCTCTCCTACCTTTCATCTGTCCTATGAGTGTCAATTTTTTTAAACTTTATTTCCTCATTATGTGACATAAAAGTTTCAACTGTCTGTTCGTGATGTTTGTTTTTTAACTTCGTGGTTGCTCAAATGTTTGATTTATGACATACTCGGGATTCTTTTTTAGAACTACTGTTCTATCGGCTCAAGTTTCTTGTTTATATGTGCAGAGGTGGTCCAGCATTCAGTGACATATACGAAGACTGATATTACGTAACATTTTCATATTTACATTATTCGGACTATTGTCCACATCTTTGTTGCCATTTCTACGACGTTTCGGCCGTTGTACACTCTGGGCCTCTTCAGGTGAAAAATTCTTAGCACCTGAAGAAGGCCGGAGCGTACAAAGGCCTAACGTCGTACAAATGACAAAAAGATGAAGACAATAGTCCGAATAGTGTAAGTAGTGTAAATACTACCTCATCTCAGAAATATAGACAAATGCGTAACATTTCAGTACTCTTTTCTTTGTTCCAAGCAAAATTTTTTTGTCTCTTTATACTTTGCTTAGCATTTAGAAAGCACATTTGCCATTTCAGTCTACCTTTGGATTTTCAGTGTTGTTTTCTATTAAAACACTTAGCTACTTAAATTTTTCTATTTGTTTATTTGTAATTTCTATGCTGAACTGTTTATTTTGCTAACAACCATGCATTATGTCTTTTTACAATTGATGATTAGTTCTAATGATGATTAGTATCTAATGTAAGAGTTCTTGTAGTTTTCTTCTTATGTCTACTATTAACACTGTGTAATAGGCAGATATCATGTTAAGATTGTCGCCGCTAGTGATGACACCTGGAAGGACTTCTGTTTCACTCAGGACCACCTCACTATATAAGCCAAATCCTTAATTTGCCTATTTTCTGTATATACCAGTCAGTTAATCAGTTAAGTGCCATAGGTGATGCATGCTTCGGTGATTATGTCTCTTTCGATCCATGACTAGCTAGGTGGAATATTTTCTCGCAGTAGATTGCAATTACTTGCTTTGGAAGATTGGTTGCCAAACACAGCTATAGAACCCAATCTGTCATGCTATTCAGTCTATAGCTGGAGAGAGAAGTGATAAATTAGTACTTTTCCTAAGGGTATATGTGCTTAAGAGAATGAAACGAATTCGACTGGAATTCGAACTCAACTCTCAGACTTCTCATTTCGATCTGATGCCGAATGCACAGCATCGCATATGTATATTTACTGAACTCATTGTTTATCCGTATCTAACTGTCAGTAAGATTTGTTGTCATGGGTCCTTATCTGTAACCCCAGAAGAAACTCTTCCTAACACAATATATACTACGTAGAGAGAGAGAGAGAGAGAGAGAGAGAGAGAGAGTCGAGTTTGTAGTAGTTCACTCCAAACCAGACTGACAGTCATACTCACACCTTCCACATTTTGTATTGTTATTTCTTATTAATATATATTGGTTATTTCTACCCTGGTGGCCGTGTTGTTCTTTTCAGACCTTAAACTGGTGCAAAACATTTGTGGGTTATTGTAATTTTAATGTTCAAATATGTCAGTATCAGCTAGTTAGCAGTTCCAACGTTTTTTGTAAATCATTTTGTACATTTCAGCAAATAATATGTTTTTAGATATGTTTAGAATAACATGCTTAGTATTTATAATTCGTAATATGTTGCGCAATGGGTTTCCTCATATTGTAAATGTAGCAAACCCAGGTACACATCATTATGCATTTGTATTGTTGTTTCTGATATCATTGCTTTTTCCAGTGTCTATAGAACTAGCAGTGTTCTTGTGTTATTTCCAGTCTGATCAAAATTCTGATGATAAGTTTTGTTTTATGGCCAATTGTGCTGATTGTCAGATAGAGTTCACAGTCGGTTGAACCAGGCTTCTTAAGCAGGACTATGATCTACTTAGATCTTCCACACACAGTAACTGAAAACGTTGGTTTGTCCAAACAACATACTGGGAACACCTTTTAATTAATTTACCAACTGAAATATTGGATTTGTTCACCTCTGCACTGCACATATAAACAAGTAACTTGAGACGATAGAACAGTGGTTATACAGAAGAAACCCGCGTGTAACATAGATCAAACATGCCAGACCTGATGATATGGCTGCAATAATCCTTCAAAAATGGGTTCCTGAAGTGGCTCATGTTCTCTGTAAAATACTTTTCTGCTTCTTGCTTTCTTGCATATTGCAGTTTCAGTATTTCAAAACACACGTGAACAGCCTGATTCTGCTAAGCATTGACCGAATAGTCGTTTACCTCTTTTACAAACGAAACATGATGTGCATTGTGGTGCAGTGGATATCAGAACGGAAAGAGAAATTAGAGAACCGATTCTGAATTCCAGCTGAATTCGTTGCATTCACTTAAGTGCAAATAACATTGGGAAAGTTATTATTCTGGCTCTTCTCTTCAGCTATGACTTTAAGAGTAGGAAAGATTGAGTTCTGTAGCCTTTGTTGGCAGTAAATCGCAGAAAGTAATAGCAACCTACTGCGAAAAAAATTCTGCCCAGTCAATCAGGTATCTTTCAAGACATTATTACCCAAGCATATATCACGTATGGCACGTAACTGACTGACTAAAGTAAATGTTCTAATAAACTTTGAATTGGTTAGGCATCTCATCTCGCAAGCTCTTCTTTCAGATAAGCAACGTTATCTTTCGTTTCTCAAAATTAATTGCTGATGTATTTTATGATAATCTTTAGGTAGGAATGGTGAATCTCGCGCCTTGGTCATCTCGAATGTTGAAAGGTTATGGAATTTCCGGAAGAATTGTTGAAATTTCAATCTTTCTTATCAAATCAAAAAAAAAATGTTGTCTTTTTGCCTTAATGTATTCCTTGATCGTTACACTTTCGGCGGACCTCAAATAGAATGACTATATCGAATCCATTGCCAAATCTGCTGCTATGAAAGTCGGCTCTCTGTGCAGGGCCCGGAAGTTTTTCCTACCTGAATCTATTCTGCACATATACAAATCTACCATCCGCCCGTGTATTGAATATTGCTGCCATATCTGGTCGGGTGCCCCTGCTGCTCTCCTTGAGCTTCTTGACAAAATACAAAGGAGGATCTGCAACGTGGTGGATACTGACTTGGCAGATCGGCTGCAACCACTCTCTCACCGGCGGGATGTGGCTTCCTTGTGCCTCTTCTACAAGTACTTTCATGGCTTCTCTCCGATGAGCTTAGATCACTGGTGCCGCCTAAGCAGGAATTTACACGAAATACTAGATTGGCAACTAGGTCCCACCCTTTTACAGTTAAACAAATAAGATGTAACCGTAAATTCTACTACAACAGCTTCTTTTCTCGCGCTTCCCGCCTGCTTCCACAAGTCTGCTTTCCCGACAGCTACAATCTCCAGGTGTTTAAATGTAGGGTCAATAGACACCTCCTATCACACTAACTCCCAATTATTCTCAGAACACTCAGATCTACCCAACCCTTATTCAAGGTATCCTTCCCCGCCTATCACCCACCCTCTGACATTTCCTATATTTAATCATCCTTTCTCCACTCTATGTAGCCCCCTGCGCAGCAGTGGCAGTGACATGCCTTGCTCGGGGTGAAACGCTTATAAAAAAAAACAAAAACGTTTATTTCTAATTTTTTATCAAGGACGTACATGACCTTAACAGTTCTCAACTCGGTATCTATGCTGACACAAATATTTACTCCTGTTTTAATAGGAAGTCTGTACGGTTCGACAAAGTCAAATTGGCAGCTGAATTCTAAAAGAATATACAATCTGTTATTAACTGTGGTAAGGATTTTTTTTAAATTTTAACTCCCTCACAACAATACTGCTCTTTTAATCGTCTAAAATAGCCGTTTTGCTTTCCATCAACATAAATAATACGAGCCTTCAGATTTATGAATCACTGGGCCTTCTCATGCTAACATTTTCTGTAGAAATAAATAAAATATATTATATTGAATCAATTACTAGGTTTAGTTCTAGGAAAGTTGGTTTACTGTGTCAGGTTAGACCCCTTTTATCATCATAATCTACCGTGCATGTTGTACCATTGTACCATTGATCCAGGCTTTGAATATTACTGTATTAGTGTTTCGGCGATGTATTTTGAGAGTTTTTATAAAATACTAAGAAGAAGCTTCAATGACATTGGTCCTGACCTGGCATCTCGCCTTCAGTTATTCCCACCTTGCTGTAGTATAGGATCTATGTGCATTTTCTATAAATACTGTTTATTGTTATGATGAAGTTACCTCTATGGTACCTGGATGTTATGAATTCATTCGTATTACTAGACTCACAAAAAACCTCGTCACAGTGAAACTAGATAGATGCAACGATAAATTCTATGCTAAAAGTTTGGAAACTTTTTTTCCGTCTTCTTGGATCGCAGTCAAGTTTGTTCTTCAGAAAGTAAATGCAATTTTAATCATTCTTTTCTGTCTTTTTATTTACTGCCCTTTTATTAATTACTTTTTTTAAATAGGTTTTTCCTCACATTCTTTAGCACTCAGTAACCTCTTAGTGACTTTATTGCCTTGATATTGGGGAAATTATAAAATAAAAATGTTAGAAAAGAAAATTCACCATGACTGAAAAGAGCTAACACTTCTTGTACAACAAGAGAAAAATGTTATGAATTTCAACCAATAGCGACCCTGGTTGTTCGTTCAATGAATGTGGAATTTTAATACAAACAATTATGCACACAACATAAGAGAAATAACATATTTTTAAATATTTTTTAAATATTTTTCTCGCATATATGTGAGATATTAACACTTTTTGCTGAGCCGTCTACAATGTACTAGACATTTGATTAGTATAATTAAGTTTTATGCGAATATTAACCTGGACGTGCACAATTTAACAATTTCTTCTTTTTTAGATGTTTATCAATTTTTCTGCGTCTGACTTTTGGGCGTGAAATATCATTCGTTTTTCTCAGTGAACATTAGATAAAATGTTTACCGTGTGTTATAGATTATTTTATCGAGAGATTATTACTAGTTCGTTTAGTGCTATATTTACTGAAAAAAATAGTAGACTGTTAGTCACGTGGAATATTATCTCAAGCAGACGAAAAGAATGAAGTTCGAAAAATATTGTGAAATACGTAATCCGCAAAAAGAAGTAGTAAAAAGAGATGTCATTATTCATACATAAGTGCGTAAAAATTCTATTGATAGATTTATATGAGAGAAAAGCGTCCTGTTTGTTTGATAGGAGTATAAGCTTAAGGCAATTTTATGCGATAGATTGTACAATGCGAGTCAGACTAAATCAGAAAAACCTAATCTAAGATTTGATTCACGGTTGAGGTATCAACCACCATCTCACATGGGCGGAGACCAGAAAAAGTATACGGCACAAAATCAATTAAAGTGGGAAACCGAGCTCTTCAGCTCAAGCAAACATTCTTGTCTATATATCCCAGGAAGAGACTCTGGCCCTCGGCGGAGCTTCGTCTGGGTTGCTCAACAGCCGAAGGCAGGAAGTCCGACAAAGTAAGAACGACTGAATCACTGAAAATATTGATTCCTTTTTGAGGTCTCAACCACCTCTCGATATCAGCGGATGCCCGAAGTTTATGCGGCAGAAGGTCAATTAATGTGGGAAACCGAGCCCTTAGCGCGGGCAAAATTCTTATCTATTTTTACCTGATAAAAATCTAACCCGCGGCGAAGACTTGTCTGAGTTCCTCTTCGCCCGAAAGCATAGAGTCCGACGAAGTGAACGAACGAATCACTCAGAGAGTTTATTCGTTGGGGGCGTTATTTATCACCTCCCAACTGGAGCAAATGTCCGGGGTGGATGAGGCACAAGTCCATTATAGTGAGAAATCCAAGCCCTTAAGTCCGAGCAAAAGTTCTTGTGTATTTTTCCCCAGAAAAGAATCTCCGCTCGAAAGTAGAGAATCCGATAAATTGAACTAACGAATCACTGAAAGAGTTGATTTTCAAAGGATTCTTTCAGACATTCGTCTGGTGTTTAAGATAGGTTATTATCGTAATCACGTGATCGCTACAAGAATAATCCATTCTTAGAATTATATTTGTTATTTGGCTATCAGCTTTTAACCACATATGCCATTGTCGACACTTCATCCTACATTACTATTTTTTTTGCAATATTTTGGATCGGGTTCCTTGCATCAAAACAAGGAAAGATTCCCCAAAAAAGTCAGATATGTATGCAAATACTCTGTATTTGAGTTTTTCAGTTTACAGTAGACGCTGTTAAATGTATAGTCCAAAGTACAACCCCAAAATACTTTTACACACTCTGGGGTAGGGTAACTCGCATCGAAATAAGAGTAGATGTCCTTATAAATGTATGTCCAGAGCAACCCAAAACCAATATTCAAAATCTCCTCCAGCTGTTTCTACAGATGCATGTAGTCGTCGGATCATTGACCCTTTCAAATATTCCCACACGGTTCCAAATGGTTTCGCTGGCCCTCATGACAAGTGGATGAAGCGTCTCTGCATTATTAATGTTACTGCGTTGTTGTAGAGTAGTTTTCGCACTGAAGATTATAATCATGCTATGTCGGTTGCTAATCGACTTAACGTACCCAAAATGTTGGGAACTTGGTAATCTTCCACTGAAAGCTGACTCCTTTGTATTCGGCTAAATGCCGACTAATATCAACTGCCTAGTAGTTCTACTGAACTCCAATAGAAGTCTAAAGAACTCCCATGAACTTCCCAAGTACTTCCTGTTAACTCTTAATATAGGAAGAAAGAGTGAATTATCTGAGGAATAGGTGTGTTTCCCCAAAACATGCATAAACCAATTTTATTAGGTAGCCCCATAAAAGAAATGCCATGGAACCGGTCTTCTCTTTCATATCTAACTTTCATGGTAGATGTCAGTCAGTGCATCGGAACAATTTGACTAAAGTTTATCATAAACTGATGCCTGTATCATTCTATGGAGGTTCTAATCCACACGAATCTTGGTTGTGTAAATTTATTATTCTATGTATTGTAACATTCGTAAACAAGACTGAAGAGAAAATCATCAGATCGATATTTTATACAATACATATCGGCATCACGAGATGAGTGATCAGATGGTGAAAGATCCTGCACACGTTGCAACTGATACGGATAGAAGAGCTATAATTGAATTACCCACGGAGCTCTACTTCTAGTTGTACATGCTAGGCCCATTTGACGCGTGCTCATACCTGCGTTGTCCCCGACAGCCTGTAGATTATGTCCTACGTGGTCAGGCGTACGAGCAGATCTCTGTCTTCTTAGATTTATAGTTTTCGGTGTCACAGATTCTGTCTCAGTAACGCGACGATAAACAGCAGCAAATGTTAGATGACACAGCTACCTTTTGGCTGGAAACGCAATTTGATACAGACGTGGCGTATCGTCATTTATCATTCGCGCGACCGCATGTAAAAAATCATATCTGCCTTTGTTAAACGGAACACGTTTCACTTTACTTACTACTTTTGAGACAGATTAGCTACAGATGTCCACAAATGATAAAAGTAACCTAGTTTAACCTGGCAACACAACGACATCTATTCTAAACATTCTTTAAACTTGATAAGTCTAAAATGAAAGATTTTCGGGCATATATTTATACGGACTTTTGTCCTTGTTATTGTGTAAGAAAGCCGCCCTGAGAGTTTTTAAAAGTTTTTTGATACACCCTTTACATACAAAAGACCTAATATCCCCACAGGGTAACAATACATCCTGTATTTCTCTTTTCACGAGTAGGCAAAAATTCTTATTTATTGGTAAAGACATACATTTACCAAATTTTACAAAATGAAACATCAGTATTTTTAACATTTTTATATATGTTAACTGAGTTAACTGTTATTTATTTTAAAGACTTTGAAATGTACCGAGAAAAAAACATTAGTCAGAAAATATAAATTCTCGGGTGAATAAACTTTGCATGAATTAAACCAATTTAGCCAAAGATAAAAAATAATTATGCATATTGGTGCTATCTCTGGTTGTTATAAATATTAAACAAAAATTATGCTCCAAAAGATCGTTTATCGATAAAATAAAGAAAATTTTCCCAGTTATTGAAATATAAATAAAAACATATTTTTGTGTTTTCAGCACTGAAATTATTTGACAGTATATATATTTTTAATTTTTCTTTTTAAGATGAGATATTACCAGTTTGCTTTGATTTCTACGAACTAATGTTCTCCTACTTTATTGAAATAAAATCCTAAAGTCCGCTGTCACAACAAACTGACATCTTTAAAAGCTTCTTAATTTAAGAACAGATAAAAGAGATTGCGTCTTAAATAAATTATGTGATTTCTAACTCAAGCTTAAAAATTGTCAATTAAGCAATTTCCAAAACTCCAATAAAAACTTCTTGAGAATTAAAATATGTAATCTATTTATTTCTTTACCATAATCCTTACGTCTTCATATCTCTGGACACATTTATCAAATAGACATGCCAACACACACACACACACACACACACACATATATATATATATATATATATATATATATATATGTGTGTGTCTGTGTGTGTGTGTGAGTGTGATAAATATATACATATATAGAGAGACAGTAAATATCTCAGATAGGATTGGTAAATAATCCGGGATAAGGTTAGTAAATAATCCAGGAGTAATATCGTTAAAATATTAAAACTTATCCAATAGAGAGCTCAATATAAATTAATTTAACTTATAGATAAAATTTAGATGGGAAATAGCCATTTTAAACATGTCATTTTAAGACATGTATTGTCAAACCCATATAAACAAAGAATGAGGAAAAATTCTAAACCCAGAGGTTTGCTCTAGTAAAGGAATTGATTGGGAGATATTGACTTTTATAGGGTTAAGCTAGCAGAATTTTAGTAGTAATTTCTTCTTTAATAGTGGGAGATATGTGACTTGATCCTTGAGTTAGTAGTGGTAGGTAGTAGGGAAGTAACTGCTTAGTCAAAATTTTAAATTCGGCACTTTCACTTTTATAGACGCTTCAGGTGCTGGGCAATAAAATCAGCTCCCTCCCGATGAAGTAATGCCTGAGGATGACACACTGGGTTTGGTACCCCACAGTGTAATTTTTTCAGACATACAACCAAGCCGCACTCTCACAGATACTAAACTGAGAGGTAACTCGAATTCCAGAAACTGCTACTTATTTATAATTGGAAGTGTCCATGTGTGCATGGGTAAATTACCATAACATAATGTCAAAACAAGAACTAACCAAAAAATACTAAACGTAAAAGAACAAGTGTTAATTAAACAATAAACGACACGTATTTATAGCTCATCGTCCGGATTCTGCTGAACAGTACGTGCAGAAGAATATATTAAACTAACAGTATAACCCGGCGTTGCTCGGGTGTAATGAAAGCTTTAAAACTAATCCATGGTCCTGGAGCTTAGACTCTTTGGACATTGGCACGAAAAACTAAAAAGCAATAGTTGTTTCCAGTTAAAGCGAAACAGTAGACTGAAAGAAAAATGAATGGATGTAAGTCAAATTTTGATTTCCTAATATCGATATCAAATAAGTTTTTTTCGTTGTAAACTGAATTTTGAAGGCTAAATAAGTCCTCTGAGTAAATGGTATCATGACTGAGACTAAGAACTACAATTATATCCACTTAGAGCCAAACCCAAAGCAAAAACTAAAATAAAATGGCTGAAAAACTGATTTTGATCAGACCCGGTATCTTGCCTTTTATATATATATATATATATATATATATATATATCATCGATTTTCTGCACTATTGTAAGAACTTCAACCTTGAAACTTCTGAATATCGTTTCTTATATCTTTGTCTATGAGTATTTCAAATTTTATTAAAATCGGACAACTCCTTCTATAGTCCGACTTTTTCGATTATCGATTTTCGATATTTATCTGATGTACCTCGACACAAAACCTAGCCAAGAACACTTGCAGACGCCGATAGTACAACTGTGTAAATTTTCAAGGACATCGGTTCAACCGTTTTGGAGTCTATAGGTAACGGATATACACACACAGACACACACACACACAGACAAAGTTCCATTTATAAATAAGTTTAGATGAGAGCTTACTTTGATACAAGATTATAAAAAATCTTTTAGAGAAAATGGAACTCTCTACACTGGTATTTATCTACAATAGTACCATGATATTATATTTATTAAGACCCCATTAATATTGAGTAAATTTGTAAGCGTACAGTTAAATGTCATCAGTGCAATTTCACACCGATTACTCAGGCTGAATTTAACATATACGCATTTCGCTTAAAACATCAACAGTTCAGATCTTTTACAATGAGGACATAATCTCTACTTCCAATGATTCGCTTACATTTTCCTCGTGTGAAAAGAAATTTTAAATTAAAAACTTTTCTTAAAGATCGCCACTTTGTTTAAACAGATTCCTGCAGGAGTGCTTTCTTGAAAAATTCATTTTTAGTCTGAAGGGTCAATTGGTATCTAGTAACCTTATCATCATAACCTTTATCTAATATCTCCACCCTTACTTTCATATTACACATCATTACGAATTACAGTAATCTTCTATCTTGAGTGGATTATAATCCTTGTATTGGGTAAATTTTAGTATAAAATTGGACTGTCCAATTGATGGTAGTGATGTAAATTAGAAACAATAATTGCATTTCAATTCGTTGCATTCACTTAAGCACAAATATCCTTAGGAAATGTATTAATCCGTATTTTCCCTTCAAATATGAATCAAATAACTGGACAGATTGGGTTTTATAGCCTTAGCTGGTAACCAGTCTAGCGTAGAAAATAATGCCAACTTACAGCGGTAAAATTTTCTGCCCAATCAGTCATGTCTCTTTTGAAATAAGATTACCTTAGCGTGTATCACGTATGGCACTTAAATGACTGATGATTCTGCGATTGATCAGTATATTACAGATTTTGGGAAGTTAATCTGACTACTTTTTGCCTCCCACACCACAAAAATATTTCCAATTTTCAAATATCTCAGTCCATGTTGGTAGCTAAAAATATATAAGATTCCCATAAGAGTATAAAAATTAGAGATGCTAGTTGGCTACACGAACACAAAGACTTAAACAGTTTAGTTAAATAGAGATAACTAAGACACCCGGAAGTACATGACTCATGGAATGATAATAATCTACCCCAGTGATCGAAATAAAGACTTTGGTTCACAATTCCAGTCACCTGAAGAAGATTGGAGTGCACAACGGCCGAAACGTCGTGAATATGACAAGAAAGACGAGGAAACTAATCAGAACAATATAAATAAGATAAATATCTCATCTCAGAAATATAAACAAATATATAAATTCTACACCTTAATGTCTATAGGTAAAAAAATGTTTTCTGTGTAATTCGGTCAAGTATTCTCTTCATACATCATAAAAATCATAGCTAGTAGCGAATATTGCTTACTTTTTATTTTTTTTTTTATTTGAGAGTAATGCTAAACCAATATATATATATTTTTTTTTCCTTTCGATTTTGTTCGTTTAGTCTGGAAGGGAAACTTATTACGACCATTTTATTCGAGATTGTTGTATTTGATACACACTTGTGCTACTCCACACTCATCTTTCAAACGTCTAGACAAGCAACACAATTTACTGAAAAACATTCTACTTATATAATATTTTTCTTCTCATAAATGGACATTTTAAATCATTTGTTTAGTCGAGTTTAGTTCACCTATATATATTGTCGACATTAAATACATTTTCAACATTATTGAACGTTTATTTTTACCCTAAAGGCTTTTTATACTCTTTGTAAAACAAATGTATCAAATGGAGAAGCAATTTGATCGATGAATGGAATAACAAGAACAAGAATTTACAATAAAATCTCGCTTTTCTGATATAAATATGAAACGTGTGCTAACAGGAATATGGATATCTCAACCAATCGTTCCGTATTAATGTAACATCCCTCTTAAAAATACACACAATCCGCTTTAGATATATATATGAGAAATGGAAGCACATGAGAATCATTGGAAAATAGAACACAGGATTATGTATTTATTTTCATGGCAAATATTGATGTTTTATTGGTTGACTCAAAACAACTCTCTTATTTTTCTGCACTAACTCACTATAATGTAATGATTAAAACGCTAGTCTTGCAAATCCATGCTACAGTCTAGCGAATTTCATACTTACTGGTTACTTTATTCCTGAGGCCTTAGTTGAAACCTAATGCATCTAACTTAAATCTATATTTCATAAATGAATACAATATTCTTGTTCTTGTTGGAGAATTTTCTATCGCCTTGATAATTTTTATAAACAAAATTTGTCAGTGTCGTAGGAAAAATTTATTGACTATATCCTGGCATTGATTAGAAACTTATAATTAAAATGTATATATATACGTATACCCTTTAGTCACTTCAACGGGATGCATTATTTAACAAGCTTGTCTCGCTCGATCGATTATGACTGAGTAATGAGTTCGATTCTCACTGGGTGCTTCATATTTCTGGCCTTGTTGAATATCTAAATTAAGCTTATACATAGAAAATTACTATACATGTACCCTACAAATTATATATATATTGGGGCTAATTTAGAAACTTTTCATCTCGTAAAGTCAGCCATCACTTAATAAGACACAAGAAGTGTCAAAACAAAAGAGCTGCTCTTGTAGTGATATTATAATATACTTATATTATAAATTTTAAATAAGAATAGTGTTTCTACCCTATCTGGAAAACTATTCTTTACGGACGGATATTACCTACCAGATGTATAAATTTTCCCCGGGATATTTACTCAAAAATATCCCCTACCCTTCTTTACATTCCTTTACCAGATCCCTTACGGAGAAGATCATTGATTTCTTTAAAAGGATAAGATGGAAAACCCAGTTTTGCCTGAATCCATCTGAGAAACCCAGTAACACAAACGAATACTGCCACCTAAAATCCCCCAAAACACTCTCCAACAACAAGTAACTAGACCCCTTTGAAAACCCATGTTTGGAACTGGACACTATCTTCTTTCTCTCCTCCTTCCCCTTGCATTTATTGTCATTTATTTATTTTTTTTTGTAATATTATGTTTATTATTATTATTTCTATTATGTTCCCTCTTCATTTTAAGAAAACGTTCATTCCGGCAGAAATTTTATGCCAGATGGAGGAAATATTGTAAAAGTGTCTGATGATATGAGCTAGTTAAGCTCATTGAAATGAACTATAGTTTATAACTAATATGACGTGTTGAGTTTTCCTTTATAAACTATATATATATATATATATATATATATATATATATTAACGGCCGAACGATATACCGTTTGTTTATGAGTATTAGCTATTTTTCAGCAACGTCATGTATACGTTGGCGGTGAAAGAATGGTTTAAATAGTGATTTTCTAACCGTGCCTTAGATGTGGCGCGATACCGAATATATTGGCACTTAACGAGAATCGAACTCACTACTCGGTCGTAATTTTTTTTGAGAAACAAACTTGCTAACCATTACCACACGTCAAGGTGCTCCCGAATTATTTAAATAAATATTGCACTTGTGGTTAAATTGCAAGGCCAGTCTTTAACTTCAATATTTTCGATGCCTGTTCTGGTTTCCGCTGAAAAAACTAAATAAAAATTCGAAACAATCTTAGTAAATATATAGCATAACAAAGACAAAAACCGAGGTGACAATAGAAACTGATTCATGAAAACAGTGTTTTAAAAGTAGACAAGAAAAGGTGACAGGTGAAAAACAATGAAAGTAAAATAGCACAATTTGTCTATATTTCTATATCCACTTGACCATGTGTGCTTAAGGACAAATGGCTCAGTGGATATAGACGTTGGTTAATAGTCCGAATAATGTAAATACTGAAAATATCACAAACCTTTGATAGTGGTTCATGATAGCTAAAAGGAGTCACACATTGCAGTATTTACATTATTCGGATTATTTTCATCTTCTCTGTTGCCATTTGTACGATGTTTCGTCTGTTGTACGCTCTAGCCTTCTTCAGGTGCTAGGAATTTTGAACAGAACCCTTTATTACAATCAATGGGGTATATCATTCTCATCTCTTGTATACTTATGCCTCTTTTGAAAGTCATGATTTATCTCTCTCTAACCCTGCAAGTTACTTGTTCACCACTGTTGTAGCCTGATATTGAACTCACAACTCTTTGGGTCATGTCACAGGAACTAATGAACGTCTATATCGTTAATGTAAATACTGTAAATACTACCTCATCTCAGAAATATAGACAAATACTAGAGTCACACATTGGAGAATATTTTTTATATGGAACCAGGGCAATAGTAAAAAAAAAATAACAAATAAAAAAAAGGAATTAGGTTCATTAACCTTGTGCCAAATGTTAAACATGTTATTCTCTAATACACTCAGTTTAAACATACTTGCATATATCCCCTCTCAAATTGTCCTGTTTCCTAATACTTAGCGTCAGAAAGGCCTATTTCTCAATCACAAAGCAGCTTCAGCATTCAGTCACACTTTCAAGCGTTTATTAAAACACTCTCTAGATAGTTACATTTTTGTACTTGCTTGATTTTGGTATCTTCAGTTTGGAATTTGCATATTAAGCTGAAAATTTGCATATTAAGGATAGAGGGTTAGAGAAGTGAAAACAGTGTTTATAACTAGGCACCTACATAAAACGTGGAAATGTTAAACATCTAAATGTAATAATGCGTTCTTATAAATATGGAATCTCTTTAACAGATAACATTGCTTCAATAAGTTGAAGTCCTGAACGACGAAACCCATCACACACAATTTTTTCACTTAATCTTTAATTTACCTAACGTTGTACCTATGAATAAATAACAAATATTCTCCCACAATGTAAATCGTGAAAAACTTGAAGAACGTTTACAGAACAGTCAAAAAATAAATTGAGATCATCGGTCTGATGAGAAGAAAAAAAACTGAACACAAAAAGGTCACAAATTCTATCAGCCTGGGTGATTTCCATTACAAAAGCGTTTTGCACTTTCTTGGTCAAACGTTTTCGGCTGACATGGAGTATATATAGTTATTATACTGAATAAATTTCTAGGCATGCTGCCTCGAACGTAAATTCAGTATTCCATGAAATTCAGTCTATCTTAATCATTTATAAAGCTACCATGCTTCCGTTCATTGAATATTCCTTTTATATCTGCTCCGGTGTTTATCCTATATATTTTGAGATAATTGATAAAATCCAAAGAAATGTCTGCAATGTTATCAATCCTGATCTAGTATTCCGACTTTGGTGACTTTCTTATTGACCTGATAAGGTTTGCCTATGTATTTTCTAGAAATATTTTTTGTGGCAACTGTTCTAATGAGCTTCCATCCTTAGTACTTCCAATACCTGAAATTTAGCGGGTTACTAGATTAGCAAATAGAATTCACCGTATAAATGTTGAACAAGCTAGATATATCAGTATGTTCTATTCTAATAGTTTCTCTTCTAACATTTCTCGCCCATTAGATTCTCTCCCGATTTGTTATTTCCCAGCCAAACAAAATCTATAAAACTTCAAATGCAACGTCAGTCGACCTCTTCGGTGTTTCTGAATTCAGTCTTTCTATTGTCCCTTCTCCTCAATAATATCATCTGACTCTCTTTCACTCCTGGCATTTCGCTTTTCTGGGAGTAAAATGATAATAAAAAGAGATTTGAGAAAAATTAAAAAGATATTGATCTTGAAAAGCAATACAAAAATATTTGAAGTTTTCTTTGCTATTATAATTAGAAAGCAAAATGAAGTATACGAAGCAGAATATATTGGAGTCGGGTCTCTGTGCAGGGCCCGGAAGTTTTTCCCGTCTGAATCCAATCTGCACATATATAAATCTACCATCAGCCCGTGTATTGAATACTTCCGCCACATCTGGTCGGGTGCCCTTGCTATTCTCCTCAGGGTTCTTGGCAAAATACAACGTAGAATCTGTAATGTGATCGATACCGACTTAGCAGCCTGGCTGCAATCATTCTCTCACCGGCGTTATGTGGCCTCCCTGTGACTCTTCTATAAATACTTTCACGCCTCTGCGTCGATGACCTTAGATCACTGGTGCCCCCTACGTATGAATATGTACGAGATACTAGATTAGCAACTAGGTCCCACTATTTTTTAGTGAAACAGATAAAATGTACCCACAATTTCTACTCTAACAGCTTCTTTTCTCGAACTCTCCGCCTGTGAAATTTCTTTCAATATACATACTTCCCCGACAGCTACAATCTCCAGGAATTTAAATGTAAGGTCAATAGACACCTCTTATCACACTAACTCGCATCCATTCTCTCAAACGCTCTTCCCATCTACCCAAACCCCATCCACGGTATAACTCATTCGTTTATTTCCCTCCTTCCGACATTTCCTATAACTAACCACTCTTTCTCATCACTTTCCCCTGTGTAAGCCCCTGCGCAATAGTGACAGCGGAATGCCTTGCTTGGGGTGAAATGATTAAAAAAAACAAGTATAGGGGCAAAGTATCTCAAGAAATATTTTGCTACAACGATTTCCTTATAAAATAGGTTTTTAATGATATGGAGTAAAATGTTTTAAGCTAGATAGCATATCAATACAAGATAATCTTCCTTTTAATTCTGCAAAGATTTCTTTAAACGCTTTCACACCTCAGTTCTTCCAGATTTTAATCTAAAATAAAACGTATAACCCATTATAAAAATAAATGTACGGAAGTGTACAAAACAATATCTAATTAAAAAAACTTACCTGGTAAACAATAAAACATATGAAAGTTACATTGAATAATAAAAATTATTAAGATCAATAAATTAGAGTCTGACAAATGATAAAGATTATAATTGAGCAGTTATTAACATAAACGTAATAATCACTGTACAATGTGGTCCAAAAGTAGGTGAAATAGGCTTGTGTATCGGTTATATTATTACAATAGGGACAATTATAACTATAAAATTTAAACGCTTTAGCATTATTGTACAAAATAAAATTAACTGTTAATCAAATAATTGTATTAGTAAATATAATTGTATCTGTAATCTCAAAAAGATGTTATCATTTACTGTCTATCTAATTTTGGAGGAATCTGTATGCTTCTATATGAATAGAGTTTTATTCATCAGTTAAGCATTCCATATCACATCCCAATAGAAAACAGAAATCTTGTTTATCTTCCCGGGTTAAATACACTGCTGAGGACGTAGCGATATGCTGAAGACATAGGTATTCATAGCTGGGATGAGAATAAGATTGAAAAAAAATCAACATACTCTACCAAGTATTAAAAAACATTACTAAAGATAAACCTTTCCAAAGCAGAAACTATGATCTGGTATTGAAATGAAAGCGTGATACTATCTACACCGAATCTCAAATATGGATGGGTTAGTTATAAGTAACTGAGTATAGCAGAAAAGGAAATTGGACATAGAATAAGCCTGATTTGATTGTTTTCACAGAAAAATTATAAATAATTATTTATATTCACTGAAAAGTGAATTTCTGTACAGAGCACACATTTCTTATTAATGGTATATTAATATAATAATAAATGTGTCAGTTAAGTGCCATAGGTGATACACGCTTTGGGTGATCATGTCTTGAAAGGGACATGACTGACTGGGCAAAAAAATTTCCAGCAGTAGGTTGCCATTGCTTTCTGCCGTAGACTGGTTGCCAGCTAAGGCTATAGGACCCAATCTGTCCTATTATTTAACCCATAACTGGATGAAAGAGACGGATTAATACCTTTCCCAAGGGTATTTGTGCGTAAGTGAATGCAATAGATTCAACTGGAATGCAAACTCAGCACCCCAATTTGTCGTTCCGATTCGGAAATATGTGCACTTTTTATTTTAAAGGCTTGTGTTCAAGTGAGGTCTGTGTATGAGATAAGGGTGAAATGACATCGGGATAGGTTGACATAGGCCGCTGCTCCTCCTTCCCTGTGTTGTTTTGCTATTGCTTCAACATTATTGTTGCATTTAACATATCAATTGAAAAAAAAATTGTTTTCAGAAGTGGTTACCATGCGTAAGATAAATGGGCTCATTTATTAACCCACCTGCCTTCCAAATTTTAGAAGAAAAAGAAGTATGAAAATTATTATTTCCATTTGTCCTAGTAATGCTATTGATTGGAACAAATTAGAAGCAGTTTCATCTAACACCACAAATGGCTAGAAAACCAAAACATTAACCAGAAGACTTGAGTTATATGTGCGGACTTTGGTGACCAATTTAATCGTGACTTTTTCAAGTAGACGTCCTATCGCTATCTATTCTTCTTATTCTCCTAATCTTCACTTTCTAACATCTTCAGTTCCATTCAAATTTCACATTCCATTCATCATTACTATTTTGATTCCAGAACATTGCTTTGACTGACTTTCAAGACATGTATAGTAATAAATACACCCTACAATTTTCTTCCAACAGCTTTTGGTTATTACTAATTTTACTGTGAATGTATTTACTTACATAATATAATCTGACATTGAGTTTTCAAACCAAAAATAATGGTTACTTTCTGCAGACATCCATAAATGAAGGTGACAGCAGGAACAGAATTTCATTCCAAGAAAGAAAACTGTTCATGGTTTCTACTAGCAAACAATATAAGCCATGAAATAATCAATAATATACATCAATGTATTGCTTTCAGCAAATAAAGTACACTATTTGAAGAAAGAATAGCCATGAGTTTAAAGATGTATTTTTCTTGTCTAGATGAATGTTTCTATATAGTTCATATTGTACGTTGGTAAGTCAATAAATTCGTAGTCCAATAATGAGGAAATTATATATCTTGCACAAAAATGCTTATTTCTGAGTATAATCCTTTTATTTAGCAATACAAATAATCCAAAACTGTTTGACTAATCACGTGCGTCTGATATTATACAGTGAAATTTTCATATTACAAATTCAAATAACTAAATCAAACGATAAGTTTTTTCATCTACCCTTGTATATATTTTCAGAATCTGAAATTTTAAATGCACATTGAACAAATAAAATTTTAGTTATTCTTTAAAATCACGATAGAAAAGGCCTTGCAAATTTAAAGTTAAAAATAGTTGCCTGAAGCGATACATTCTAAAGTTGATAGCTATGCGCAATTTTTAAATGATTGCAATTAAAATCATGTAATTGATTTTACCTCAAAACGATCCTACAAATATTAACATACAGGTATTAACTTAGCCTAGACTTACACAGCGGTAAAACAGTTGAATCTCAAACATCAACCAAACTCTCTACAGAAAATTTAGTCAGGTCCACTTATTTAATAACCATTTATGCTGAGAAGAATCCATATAGTTATTTAATAAGGTTAGATCATTTTGGCAAAAGGGCATAGTTTTAGATCACTGAGTGTGGATATAATAAACTAGTTCTCCGAGAAAAGTGTTGTTACTATAGATTCACAGCAACGTTGTTATATTCAGTAAGCATTGCAGAGGCTTAGTTATTTCTCGTCTCGGTCTGATGTGTGAATACAGCTCCTTGCAGAAGCAGACACTAGAACAACCATTTTACCAAATGCTTCTCCATTCGGAGAGACAGACTCAAGTTACTAATTTTATGTACGTACAGTACAGACAAAAGAAAAATATGCTCCGTGAGGACTGAGTTTTGCTAATCTCCCAAATAATCACTCATGGGCTTTTTTGAAAATCATCATTTAAAAAATTCTGGATGCTAATCTCAGTTAGAACACCGAACACAAAATCCCACATGTAATATGCGACTTTCTCAGCAACGAAGAAAGCTGCTTATATAATTATATATATGGCAGCAACCGTTTTTTAAAGCAAATATTATTTTGAGAAAATGGGCATTTTGTATCGATTAATTTTACTAATCCCCTCAGTCTGTTAAGTGCTATATGTGATACACGCTTGGGCGATCATGTCACTTTCACAGCGGGTTGCTATTTCTTTCTGCGGTAGACTGGTTGCCAGCCAAGGCTAACGAACCCAAACTGTTCTGCTATTTAACCCATAGCTAGACGGAGAAGAGGTGGATTCATACCTTTCCCAGGAATATTTTCACATAAGGGAATACAACGAATTCAACTGGAGTTCTAAATCTTGTCATTTTCAAAAAAGGATGAAAGTAGTTCATTCAGAAATGAACTCGGGACAATATCTAATGTAATATCTTCCTTGTCCGAGAAAGATTTTTGTAGTTTAGAAAATATTATCAATAAAATTGTCAAAAATCAAGGATACACGGAACTCTTCTTGTACTGATAATGAAGGAGTGATGCTAGAGCTTTCAATCTGACATGCATTGACTTCAAATCTGCTTATTAATAACTGCATTCTTTTTACCCGTAAACTGACATCTGATTTCACAAGTAACTGGTAGCGTCTACTCTTTAAAATGGACAAAGTGTTTAGCTGACATGGTTAACATGACGCTTCAGCTTTAATAACAGTGTAAAAAAAAGAGCAACTGAATTTAAGAGAAGAATAAAGTATCTTAAAGTTAAACCCAAGCATTGAGCTTCCTTTAACTACCACTACCGAGAAAGACACTGATCGTGTCAAATATCCATTTTTATTAGCATATTCAGTGAGAGAGTTGAGAATATTCAGCGCAATTAACTTGGCATGACGAAGGCTTCTGTTTGGAAGGTGACAGGCCTTCTGACACCTGAACAAAGGGACACAGCAAGGGAAAAATCTGTCATTATTTGAAGAAGATCCAGCGGTATACCTTCAAAGTTTTCTACCACAGTGTGAATGTTTGGTTCTGCACTTCGAGCCAGAGATAATCCATGCAGTGGAAACAACCTCCCCACCTGCTGCACAGAAAAGCAAGGTCGTTATATCTGCAGTGATGACCACAGTTGTTAGGGACGCAAAAGAGATTTTGTCTATCTCTCTATCTTTTAAAGGGCTACAATATCAATGGTTACGAAAGTCTATCAAGACCAAACGTCCGGGAAAACTAATGAACGTGGTCTTACTTCATCAGAACAATGTCACAGAATAAAAGTTCTTAGTTTTTATAGCTACTGTGCATGACTATTATTTTGAAATGGTTGATTAACCTTCTTAATTTTTTTTATTTGGTTATCATCTATTCCCCAACATAAAAAATACACTTAGCTGGTAAACAGCATTTACCTGTAGATTCCGAACAACCATGGAACACTGATGCTCGAAAGACTAGACGTAATGTCAAGGTTATAGTTACACATTTCATGGTTACCACAGCAGAAAAAAATCTGGTGTCTGGATTTCAGGCCTCTTGCTAGATTTTTATATAGGCCACAAAAACTTAGCATCGCTTGAAGATGAACTTTTTACCTCTAGTATAAACAGTTTTCTTTTAACATTCAGGTGTCAGTTTAATTGGAAACAATCAATTACTTAACGAGTTTATAAATGGATACCTCGAAAAAGGGAGATAATAAAGAATCAAAAGTTACAAATGACAAGCTTTATGAGTTTCATAATCATTTACGTACTAAAGGGATATGTTACGTAAAAGGCGAATAGTTTAATCCTTGCGGGTTGATACGCTAATAAAATCTTATGCTGCCTTGCATACAGAAATAAATCTCCAATGAATTTATGAACTGACCTGACTATTCAGAAATTTCAGAATTCTAATGTTTAGTAATATTTCCACCCGCTAAGCTGTAGTTATGATTGTCGAGCCCTCTATCGTGGGTGAAAACATGAGGATACAAGTGCTACTTTGCGCACACAAATGATTAACATGCGCAGGAAAATAGAACTCCACAGAACACAATTCAATATCAAGTTCATCTTCAAGCGATGCTAAGTTTTTGTGGCCTATATAGAAATCTGGCAAGAGGCCTGAAATCCAGACACCAGATTTTTTTCTGCTGTGGTAACCATGAAATGTGTAACTATAGCCTTGACATTACGTCTGGTCTTTCGAGCATCAGTGTTCCATGGTTGTTCGGAATCTACAACTCTGGCGACGCGTAATGTTCATTTGATCTCTGTTTCCATTATCCATATAATGTGCCATCGGCAGGTCACCATTATCATTTGTACTAATTCTCTTAAATAACAATTAAACCTCTCTAAGTGCGTCCCCTTGACAACAGAAGCATATTAGCAACTGTGTAGCAATAATCTTATTTTCACTTAATTATTTATCTACACTGAGCTTTAATATAGCGTATGTTACCCTCTAAAGATTCAGGAACAGTGCGCAAACTGTTACTAGATCACCGATGGAAATATCTTTAAGTTTGTTTTGCTATGGCTCTATTTATGTGGTTATGAATAAGGCTGACAAGCAGGGCAAGAGACTTTGCATCCAGAAAAGATTATTTCCTAAGAACATAACACATCACTCAATAAGTTCCGGGACTGACATATAGAGGGCACCACTAATAAAAAAAAACATGTGATTTTTATGAATTACGAACTTTTGAATGGCGTGTGACAAAATTTGGGTCTAATCGGATTATTAATTACAAATTACATTTATTTAGGTGAAGCTACTCTTGGAAGTTTTCAAAATAGAAAAATCTGAATTTCGTGTGTCGATAAAGCATTTCTTTCTGCTGGTAAAAAATACTGTTCAAGCAAAGCAATGGCTTGATAAGTATTATTTGGGTTCTGCTCCGTCGGAAACAACGGTTAAGAGGTGGTATACTGATCTTAAACGTGGTCGTACAGACACAAATGGTGCTGAACGCTCAGGTCGCCCAGAATCTGCAGTTGTTTCGAAAAACACCAAACAAATTGTTATGTCGCCAAGTATAAATGAATAACTCAACAACAAAATCAGAATATAAGTTGTATTCCGCGGAAAGACGGTTAGTATGTACAGAAGTGATTAGTAATATTTCCAATAGAAAGATACAAGAGTCCAATCCGTCGTAAGACGTGTGTATACGTGATTACTTCCGGTACACCACCGGAAGTGTGACTAACTCTTCACTGACTCGCACTGACTCTTCAGTAACTCATTAGAGACTCTCAAGTGACTCATTATTGAGTTGTCCCTCCCAGTAAGGGCAACATGTGACACATGGTCAGTTTGGACTGGGATTTCCGGGCTATATGGCCCAGACAAAAAATATCTGTCTATTTTTGCCCAGTCGTGTCTCCACCCCTCGGCGGAACCACGACCGGGTTACCGCTCTCTGCTCGGAAGCAGAGAGCGCCCCCCGCCTGAAGGCAGAGGGCTGACAGTGTCGTAGAATCGTCCAGCGACTCATTATTGAGTTGTCCCTCCCAGTAAGGGCAACATGTGACACATGGTCAGTTTGGACTGGGATTTCCGGGCTATATGGCCCAGACAAAAAATATCTGTCTATTTTTGCCCAGTCGTGTCTCTAACCTTCGGCGGAACCACGACTGGCTTACTGCTCTCTGCTCGGAAGCAGAGACCGCCCCCCCCCCGCCCGAAGGCAGAGAGCCGACAGCGACTCTGTACGACTCTCTTGTAGAGAATCTATATATAGCAATGGGAACAGTCCATTTGTAGTCAAATAGGAGCGGCGCCCTAACACAAATCCACAAACTCATTTTCTAGTAGCATTTGTAAATGAGAAAGCCGTGTTCTAAGTGGGTGCCGCGTTTACTCACAGTCGATCAATAACAACAACGCGTCGACATCAACTGTTTCAGCACCAACAAGAAGGGAGCTTTGCATAAATATGTGACAATGAATGAAACATGAATCCATCACTTCACTCCGAAGTCAAATCAGCAGTCAGCTTAGTAGACAGCATCAGGTGAAAGCCGTTCAATGCGACTAAAGAGGCTGGCAAAGTTTTTGCCTCCGTATTTTGGGAAGCGCAAGGTATTTTCTTCATCGATTATCTTGCGAAGAGAAGAAACTTTAATAGCGTATATTATATAGCATTAATGGTGCGTTGGAAGAAAAATATGGCAAAAATAGCCACAAATGAAGAAGAAAAAGTGATCTTTCACCAAAGTCGATCGCAACGATGGCAAAACTACATGAATTGCACTTCGATTTGCTTCCGCATCCACCCTATTCTCCACATTTGCTCCCAGCAATTAAAGACTGTTTGACCTCAAAAGAATGTTCCAGTGAAAGAGATTTTTACTCCAATAAAGAAATGTTACCGGAAACTGAGACGTATTTTGAGACCAAAGACAAATTGTCTTACAAAATGGCATCAAATTATTAGAGAAGTGTTAGAATCAGTGTATCACCCTACAAGGAGACTATGCAGATGAATAAAGCCAAAGTTTTTCCTAAAATTGTTGTTTTATTAGTTAAGCCCGGAATTTATTGAGTAACATGTTATTTAATAATCCATTTCCGCCAACCAGTGACGAAGACATACATTTTTGCCAGCCGAAAAATGCAAAGCACGACACATATTTTTTGTTTCTGGGTGTGTCGGGGTTGCTTTCTTCAGTGCGTGTGTTTGTTTATCTGTGTGTTTTTGTATATGCGTTTATGGGATTGGGATTGTGTGCAGATTTTAAGACATCTCGTTTTTTTTTCAGTCCTTTCTGATGACAACCTACTGCATACACGAGTTTTACTAGTTACAAATCTAGAAATGTCTGCAGACACGAAGTAGCAACAAGTGATGAGATATTACTATTGAGTATTTATCGAATTGATAAAACACAGGGAACATTTCTCTAAAAACAGTACGTGGTAGATTCAAACTGCTTACGCCAATACAGTGTTTTATTCCTTCATAATTCTCAGTCGATTACGCTACCATAGTTTCAACATTTTGGTATTGCCCGGCGTTATATATTAACTGGTTATCCAACGTTTTTAGAACTCTTATTAGGAAATTTATAAGAGAGGAACCAGTCACAACTAGCAAAATATAATGTTGTACATATTTTCATTTGGATTTGTACGAGCATAACTTTTGTTTTCATTTAGCAAACTTTCTCGATCTGTAATTGATGCTTTTTTATATTTAATTTTTTTCTCGTGACAATCTGCAGATATCATCACCATTGCAAGATCTGGCTTTTTTAATATAGACCAAATTACATAATGATCTTTACCATTTTTACTTTTAATTTCTAGATGTTGTTAAGGCTTTGTAGCTTAATTATATCATTTTTTTAACTGCATTCAGTAAAAAATAAATAAGAATGCAAAAGAATATATGCAGGGTGCAGTAGATTAATTAGATTAATTTTCGTCTAAATTACTCAAAAATAAAAAAATTAATCCGCCATTTTACATTTTTATTTGCTCGCGTGCTTGTTTGTTTTATTTTTTTATTTTACTGACTGCACAATATTGTAGCGTAATTTAGGCACTTTCTAAGAGAAAAATAGTCCCATGACACAGTTCATTCTACTAATACTTTGATGTTTTTGTTCCTCTTGCCATTTGTGGCTGAAGATCCAATAAGAGCATTCATTTCATGGTGTTTGATTGTCATTCTGAAGACATTGCAGAGAATTCGGAAAGAATTGGATTATATATATCCAAGAACATTATGAATTTAAAGTGGTCACTAATGATGGCGAAGTCATGCCTCTGTTCTTCTTTCCACATGGCCTCAGATTCAACACAGAGGACTACATCAGGTGCCTTGGGGAAGTAGTTTTGCTCTGGGTCAAAAAGAGTGGCTACTGGAAGATCCTGTGTCTGACAACAGAACTTTGCACCATGCCTCACAAGCAGAAAGACCTATTCATGGCTGTCATACAATTTCTGCGACCATCAACCCTTGCATCTGCCCACCTAACTCCCCAGAATGCAACCTTCTTGATTATTATGTGTGGGGCACAACTGGGCGAGAGACCTTCAAATTGTAACACAAACGATGAACGGAAAGCATGTATTATGGCAGAATTCTTCAATTCAAACAAACAGCCTGTTCAAAAGAGTTTCAAGAGATTCCGAAACCATTTGGAGGCTACGGTTGAAACCAATGTCGATTCTATTAACAAAATTTACTCTTTAGTATTTCAAGATATTTTTTATGTAATTTTTGTCAAGTTATGTGTTGAAATGAGGTAACGTTTTCATTTTTACATTGATTTAGACAACATCAATCACACCCTATAAGACGGCCTGTTATGTGGCAGCGAATTCTCATAGATAATGACGAGACTTAAAGTAAGAAAAATATGATTCTGCAGAAAGACGCTGAGAATATTATGGAGTGAATATATGAGCAACGATGATTTTCTGGAGAAAATGGATAAAAAAATCTTGAAGTTCCCAGTGAGGAAAGTGAGCTTGTAGAATTTGAAACTCACAGGATATAGTGAAATCAAGGGAGTTAGAGCGATAGCAAAAAGACAAAACTTAGTAACAGGTACAAACTAGCGGAAGTTGTAGAGAGTCATTATCTCTCTGCTTGAAAGAACATGGCCCACAGAAGACTATGAATATAGGCACGTATTGCTAGGTTTCATTTATGTCATTAAATCTTCTTTCTTTTCAGAGATTTTTTTCAGTTTATAAAATAGCCAAAATCACACGGACACTTTTTCAGGAATAATTTCATTTTTTTTTAAATTTCAGACAAAAAAACACTCGGATTCATTACTCTTCATTCTTTTCATTGTCAATGAATCCACTCCCCTGTTTCACTAGAAATATAATGTTCTTCTGAAGTCATATGCTTAATTTTAAATTTAAATGCACAAAGATTTTAACTAAATTTGCATGTGTTTATTTATATTTTTGGCTACCGACTTCTTGTGCAATCGTGATACATTCTCTCCTTCTTTGAAAAGCCTGGGTCACTTCAACACATTCAGTTTCTTCATAGCATGTTCATTTGAACCCATTTCAATACAGCTAACGTTTTATCAACCTTCACATAGTTTGTGTCATATATTAATAAATATTATAATATTTGAGTTTGAACACGGATAGCCAGGGAAGAAACATACTTGATCTCTTTTTGATGTAATTAAATGAATAGTGGTGCCAGGATCACGTGACTTTGTAAAACTATTGTATATGTATATATTCGGTACATAATAAGCATTCATGTCTGAAAAAGAAAAACGGACTGACAGTCGTGTACAAAGTTGTTATTTTTAGTATAGGTGACTTTACAAAAGTATTTGTTTCAACTTACGCGAGGAAACAAAATTATGCGTATCCTACACGTCGTAATAGGATATTAGGTCAATGTTTACCACTTCACCAAAGAGAAGTCCTATTTGCAGGAGTACAGCGAAATAACGAGGCGAAGTTATCCAAAAATGAATCTACGAAATATTCAGCGAATACAGGAAAATGGAAGAACTAAAATCTATCATGATTCAAATGTTGCCACCACAAAAGCAACAACAAGAACAACAATTTCAACAACAAAAGTAACAGCATGAACAGCAATTACAGTTACAACAACAACATAAGTTTTTTGAATTATTACTTAAACTACAGCAGAAAAGACATCAGACGTACTCACTCTAGATGCTGGTAATTTAATTAGCGAATTGTTATACAATTCAGACAAAGAGATAACTTTCTCTAGCTTAATTTAGAAGATACGAAATGTTCTTTAAAATAAAATGGAATGTTTACATTAGAATAATGAAGACAAAATTCGTTTATTATTAAGAAAATTGTCCCTTGCTGGACATGAAAATATGTTCAAAATTCCTAACATATTAAAAAATTCGGAGAGTACAACGGCCGAAACGTCCTAATAATAGAAATAGAAATGAGGATAATAGTAAATAGATTAAGTACTACCTCATCTTAGAATAGATGATTCAGTCTCTTTATTAAAAGTGCAGATTTTTTTTTTAATGCAAGTCTTCTCCAATTATCTTTGCACCTACTTTGTTTTTAATTTTCAATGAACTTTCTGATGACATCATTTCACAAATTGTTATCGCTGCTGTATCTACAATCATTTACTCCTGTCTCGATAACAAGTCTGATCAGATCGATAATACTAATCGGCACAATTTACATTATTCAGGTTATTGTCCTTATCTTTGCTGTCGTTGTACGGTCCGGTTTTCTTCAGGTGCTAGGAATTTTGAACTGAACCTTTTATTACGATTCAGTCAGTTAAGTGCCATACGTGATACACGCTTGGGCGATCATGTCTCGAAAGAGAAATGACTGACTGGGCAGTTAATTATTCCGCATTAGGTTGCCATTGCTTTCTGCAATAGGTTGGTTGCCAGCCAAGGCTATAGAACCCAATCTGTCCTGTTATTTAAGCCATGAATAGAGGGAAGAGACGGATCAATACCTTTCTCGGGAATATTTGCGTGTAAGTGAATGCAAGGAATTCAACTGGAATTCGAACTCAGCTCCCCGATTTCTCGTTCCGAGTCGATATCCACTGCACCACAACGCACATCCTTATTACGATTACTGGGGTATATTATTGTCATTCCATGTGCAATGCCACTTCTGATAGCCCTAAGTTATATCTCTTATAACTTATTTGTTCACCACTGCTGTAGCCTGGTATTGAACTCTCAATTGGATCTAACCAATGTCCATGTGTTCCAGTAGAGGTAGCCAAATACAAATTGGCAGCAGATCTTAAAAGGCCTACAGTCTGTTGTTAACTGCTACAAAAGTGTCATTTTAATCTCTCCAAAGGGATTTTTCTCTATTACTCATGTGAGTGAGACCTTCTATCATCGTGACTAATGCTAAAGTCCAGGAGAGGGATTCACTTTTCGGGCTAACGTTACTTGATGACATGACGTTTAAAGATTACATTGAATTTATTGCTAGGTTTTCTAAGAAATTTCTCTCACTGCATCGTTTTGTACGATTCTTCTCTCCAGAATCTGTTGTCCATATTTATAAGTCTGCTATTTGTCCATGCTTCAAATATTTCTGCTACCTATGGTCCGGTGTTCCTGCAGTATATTGAGAGATTCCTGATAAAATCCAAAAAGTCAACAATATTCTTTCGTCCTGATCTGAAATCCTGACTTCAGTCACTTTCCCACCACCGCAATGTAGCTTCACTGTATCTTTCTATAATTACCTTCATGATAACTGTTCGAATAAACCCTTCGCTGTGGTACCTAAACTTTACTAATTAAGTCAATAATAGATTAGCGGCAACGTCGATTTAACCGTAAGTTCTGTGTTATCAGTTTATTTTCTCACACTTCTCGCTTGTGGAAATCTATTGCGGCTTAATGCTTTCCGTCAAATTTGACATTCAAAAATTTAAATTCAATGTCAATCGATATCTACTGTCTTCTAGATTCTTCTTCCAATGTTATTGGTCCTAAATAATGTTCGCTTTTTATTGTTTCACACTCTGTAACCCCTTACATCTTAGTGTCTTTTGCATGGGGTGAAATGATTAAAAATATATTTTAGGATTTATATATCTACATATTACTGAAAATGTTGTATGTATGTATTTTTCCCGAGATACGTCTTAAAGGCAACATAATACCATAACCAATTTGTACTTTCAAAACTTGCCGAGTGCGATGCAAAATTTTATTAAACATAGACAAGGGTTTCTTAAGAAAAGTGCATTTTTATAAGAAACTCAGTATTTGTTCTCGATATACAATCTTATATCATTCAGCGAATATCAAAAAACACTTGCATATATTTCAAATAATATGTGTGTGAAATATAATAAATATTCATGGTATATTTTCCAAACTTTTTAAATTAGTATAATATGCCTAACACTACATATAATAATACGATTCACCACGCTACATTGAACAGAAATATTTCTGATGTTTGGCAACTTCTTGATAGGTGAAGAGACTTTGTTGGTTTGTCATTATAAGACTTAATCGGTATGGCTGGAAAATTGTGTCATTTTAGGGTAAATAAGCAAGCAAATGCATGTTGTTTGCAGCTGTTGCGTATTTTGAGATAAACCTGATAAATAACCAAGTATACATAAAAATATAAATATTTATTTAAAAATACCTAAAAATATAAAACTAAATGCAAAAAATAGAGTCATGGCTGTTCTTGTTTTTTATGACTTTCCCCTTTGAAAAGTATATATAATTAATTAATGAATAGTAATTAACTACGTTTGTTTTCCAATTCTGAAAAATTATGTTATTTGCGGAATCAATATATGAATTGTCAAAACTGTTAAATTCATTTTAATGATATACTAATAATTTTAATATATTAAATGGTTTGTCGTTTTTTTTTTTCAGTTGGTTTGTTTGTCAAGGACTGAATCTTCTAAAAATTTTATTTATAACTTTCTTATTGTTTTTTGATCTAATTAATATTGTGAGTAATATAAGTTATGATAAATATTACATTAACTTGCATTGAGAAAATCAAATTGAAATATCTGTAATTAATTATAAAATGGATAATATTGTTACCTCATTATTTTCTATCATGAACTTCTAAAAAAAGCTAACATGTTTTTGGGGATCTAGTCGCAATATACTAAAACTGACGAATGCAATTTATGTTTTTAAAAATTACGAGAAAGCAAATAAGCTATAAAGGACGGCCATGTTGCTATTAATCATATTTTGTTTAGTCTGACTGTTGGAAAGATAAATTATAGTTTTAGAAATTTGGTGCGGGTCGAAAAACAAAGAAAGTTTGCCTCTACTGCGTGTTTAAATTCTTGGCTAGGATTTATGGTATAACTAAAAGAGGAATTAGAATTGATAAATATGATGCCTTCCAAAAGCAAAACAAAGTATTACGCAAAGAGAGCAGAATGTAATATCAATTCTCCTGTGTCAGTGAACGATGGGAAATTTATTACCTGATAAAAGTAATACTTCAGTCAAAGAAGATTTGTTTCTACAGAAGGATGCTGAAAATAACAAGGACAACATATGTAGACAAGAAAAAAAGCAATAAGAAGAGCAGAAAAAAATCCATATTTAACATTTTATGCTGGAATCACACTAGAAACACGAACATCACTGTGTTTACGATCAAGACACACGGGACCTGAATCCTATCGAGCATTTATTATATACGTAAAAATTTCTGTCACGTTACTTGCTGCAGCGAATGACATCCTCATTCCAAAGGAATTACCTGCTGCTCGGAACAATATTTCGTGGCACGCCTGATCTGACAAGGTCTTCACCTACAAGAAAGATGCTAGTTCGAACCATGTTGTGGGGCATGAAGATTTTATTAAATCTTCCGAGTGTGCTAGTCGGTAGGCGTAATTTCAACTGTTTATAAAAAGAAAGGGTGTCTATTGAAACATGGTTCAACCACAAAATAACGTTTGGCATTAAAGGAAACACAGACACACACACACACACACACACACATACACACACACACACATATATATATATATATACTAGTCATCCGCAGACAGATCTGTTTCGTTGTATTAATGTTAAATGTCAGATTCAATAATATATATATATATATATATATATATATATATATATATATTATTAAATCTAACATTTAACATTGCATTTAGACATACGGTTTTGTTAATATTTCGGTCTCTCACGCAGCGTGATGTCATAGAACCGCATTACAAATTTACTGCGTTTGCTATTCGGTGACTATTATTGTTGCATAGCAACGTTTGATGTCAACACAAGATAATATCATCTTTGATCGTGGATGTCTTTATGTCAACATCCCTGTAAACTCTCATAAGATGGCTCATGTCAGTCGAAAGTTTAGACCTAGCAAAATAAAACAACTGCCCAAACGGCTCATGACGAAACATAATAGGCATTCATTTTCTGTCATATTTAACAATATATGTTTAGAAAATTATCCGCTGCCTCGATGCATTAGATAGATAGATAGATAGATAGATAGATAGATAGATAGATAGATTTGAACTGAGTGAGATAGATAGATAGATAGATAGATAGATAGATAGATTTGAACTGAGTGAGATAGATAGATAGATAGATAGATAGATAGATAGATTTGAATGAGTAGATAGATAGATAGATAGATTTGAACGAGTGAGATAGATAGATAGATAGATAGATAGATTTGAACTGAGTGAGATAGATAGATAGATAGATTTGAACTGAGTGAGATAGATAGATAGATAGATTTGAACTGAGTGAGATAGATATGTTATATAGCAATATACAACAAACACGCATATATATAAAAAAATATATCATATATTTTTATTAATGACGATGAACCGTGTAGCACAGGGACAGAGAATTGAGTGCGCGCTTCTAATGGGGTTGACGGGGGAGTCGTCGTATCTGTTGCTCCTCTGGTCTCGTCTGGCTCTCTCGTCTGCCTCTGTCTCTGTCTCTCTGTCTGAAATCCGTGCGCCGAGGTCTTTTTATAATCTCCAAACCAGTACTTCCGATTTTTGCCTCGCCCACGCACGCCCACGTAATTCTCAGAGACACCTGTTCTGTTTGCCTCTGTCCATTTCCGCTACTGCCGGAAATAAGGTCAAACAAACATCCGTTCCTTTCAACGACCGGAAAACAACCCCGCTTGCAACAGCCTTCTTCTCGGGTGGAGCCAGATTGTTATATGATAGATAGATAGATAGATAGATAGATAGATAGATAGATAGATAGATATAAATTAGGATCAAAGGCAGTAAAAAATGAACCGGAATCCTCCAGAAGGATAGGATAATGAACCATTAAAAAACAAATCTAAGATTATTTTCATAAAAATTTCTTACTTGTTCTCTATTCTATCGACCACTACACTACGCGTACATCATATTTTAGGAAATGGTTTGCCTTAGTTCTCGTATAGTTTTCTGCGTGAAACTACAAGTTATCTCATTAGCAATATATTTCGTAAACATAGGTTTAATGGCTTAAACGTAGGGAGAAATTTTCACATGTCTTCACAAAATCACTTTCTCTAGATTAACATAATCCTCTTATTTCTCAGTATATGCACTTCCAGCCGAAAAAATGTTATAAATAACGACATTTCCCTCCCAAAATGATTTTATTCTCATTGTGTCATATATCAAATTGAGATTTCTTGTAGGTCAAACACTATATTAGTAAAAGTACAAAAATATGACAGAAAATTAATGGGAAATATAGAATGACGCATAGAGGTAAATGTTTCTTTGAAATAACTTTTAAAAGCCATCAGTGAAATAGACAATATTTAGATACCATGTTTTAATAAAAAGAAAAAATATTTTAAAAATTCATAGTAGTAAATATGCAATATTCATGCAATATTATATGATTATTATTAATGTAATATTTGGTGTACTTTCTGACATGATTAAAAAATGTATAAAATTATGCTTCTCTCGGAAAGTAATACAATCTGAAACAGTACACTCTTATGGCTGGCAAAGCAAACCTCTCTACTGCTGGTCTATACAAATATATATGGTATACCAGTGACATATACCAAAGCGATGTATTCTGTATAATCTGCAAACCAATGTTGTGGATCGATTTGAAATATAACGACCGACAACGTGTGTATATAAATATGTTCAGCTTATTCTCTGCAAAGTGATAGATTTCTGATTGACAAATGTTCATGCAAAATGCTGAATACACTGCCTCATGATATGTTCAACACCTCTGCTATCTCACACAAATTCAATTTACGATCGGCCAAAACGAGTTCATGGATCGTTTTGGTGCTTTCCAGGACAACTGCCTATTTTGGGTGACTTAAGCATTCAGCATCATTTGTGTCTGTACGAGGGCATTTAAAGTCAGCATAATACCTCTTAACCGTTGTTTCCGACGGAGCAGACTCTAATTAACTGTTATCAAGCCTGTTTAAACAGTAGTTCAGAAATCAATGCATTATCAACACACGAAATTCACATGTTTCCATTGTTTGAAGATTTTGCAACATTAGCTTCACTTAAATAACTTTAATTTGTAAACTAATAATCCAATTAGGCCTAAATTTTGTCACGTGCCATTTGAAGGTGAGTAAGTCATAAATATTATATAGATGTTTTATTTGTCGCGTCATTTATATGTCAGCTCGGGAAATATTGAGTGATGTGTTTTTTTCTCTGTACATTGTTTTATAACCAGAAGTAATTTAATGTAAATTATATTTGTTTCTGACTTAATAATTTAATTAAATTTTATTCTATTTTTTTATATTTCGTAACCGCGAAAACCGGTGTTGTTGACACAATACATTTAATTTTTTTTTTTTACATTTCAGTTTCGACAGAAATCATTGCATATTCTTTTTTGCCTTCGGCAGGAAAAATATTTTCAATTTCAGTTATATTAATTTGGTCCCGAGAATATATAACATTGCTCTTGGAAAGGACATCCAATCATAGATTGGAGTATGAAGTGGTTTCTAAATTTTAATGCTTCCAAAAAGAAACTGTTCTTTTTTAACCACCATAGAGAAACGTCATATCTTATACCAGTATAGACTACGCTACTCTTCCAAAAAGCACGCACCTTCTTGTCCGGACTCTCTCAAACTCAAGTGGAACGACTACATTGAATCAATAGCTATATCTACCGCTAGGAAGTTTGGGACACTGTGGCGGCCAGGAGGATTTTCTCGGGGTTCACGACAAAATACAAGGGAGGATATGTAATGTAATCTATTCCGATATAGAAGTGCAACTTCTGTCACTTTCTCGCCGACAGAATATGGCTTCACTATATCTTTTCTACTCGTATTTTCACAGCTTCTGCTCTGATGAGCTTCTTTCTTTGGTGTCTGACTCCATCAATTTACTCGTGTTACTAGATTGGCAACCAGGAGTCATCATTTTACCTTCAAAATAGTCCAATTTTAAGGCTACTTCTACACTAGTATTTTATTTTCTCGCACTGCCAGTCTGTGGAATTCCCTCCCGTATATTTTCATGATAGCTACAATCTCCAAACGTTTAAGTGCAACGTCAGATGCCATCTTTTACTTTATTGATTCCAATTTTATCCTTTCTTCAACATCACCAGTCACTTATTTCCTTTTTTTCTCTTTCCTTTTCTCTAATTGTAAACCCCTGCTCACTATTAATGGTACTGCCTTGCTTAGAGTGAAATGATTATAAAAAAGAAGAAAATATTTTTCTTTAAGATTTGATATGCAATTAATATTTAAAGGAAGGAATGAGGAAATCATAATAAGAAAACGAGAAATTAATTTTTTAATTAAAATCTGGTTCTCTGAAATACGGTTTAGCTATTTTGTGTCTATAAAAAGAAATAAAATCAGCAAGTATTAATGAGTTCATTTTTTTTTTTATAAGCGTTTCACCCCGAGCAAGGCATGTCACTGCCACTACTGTGCAGGGGGCTACGTAGAGTGGAGAAAGGCTGATTAAATATAGGAAATAACAGAGGGTGGGTGATAGGCGGGTGAGGATACCGAGAATGAGGGTTGGGTAGATGAGAGTGTTGTGAGAATAGTTGGGAGTTAGTGTGATAGGAGGTGTCTATTGACCCTACATTTAAACACCTGGAGATTGTAACTGTCGGGAAAGCAGACTTGTGAAAGGGAGTTCCACAGGCGGGAAGCGCGAGAAAAGAAGCTGTTGGAGTAGAATTTACGGTTACATCTTATTTGTTTAACTGTAAAAGGGTGGGACCTAGTTGCTAATCTAGTATCTCGTGTAAATTCGTGCTTAGGCGGCACCAGTGATCTAAGCTCATCGAAGCAGAAGCCATGAAAGTACTTGTAGAAGAGGCACAGGGAAGCTACATCACGCCGGTGTGAGAGCGGCTGCATTTGGATAATGATGATGAATAAGAAGAAAAATGAAGGAGAAGATAATTAAAAAATGTGAAAGAAGAACAGGAAGATAGGAATAAACATAAGTGAGGATTGGAGACCATATCTTGACTCCCATCCTTTGCCCGATACCCCTGATATAACAACCCCGTAATCTGTTCGTCTTTCTCTTTTCTTTCCTCTTATGTAGCCATATAGATAATTACTCAGAAATGCATCGACTGTAAGTTACTTAGAATCATTTCCTTGGATCAATAATTTAAAAGGCCTTTGAGGGAAAGAGCTCTTTTAGAGAACTATTCATCGTAAGATCTCAGTGACTGTCGCGGTAGAATCACAAAGAACTCTGTCAAATAACAAAACACGCATCACTTGAAGATTTTCAATATTAGCAGAAAGTTAAACAGATATCACACATAACTCGAAAATGATATTATTAAAATATAAACGTTTCACAAAACTTTAAGCTAAATCTATAGAATGGGTCATTCATCTCTGCTCGATGAGCTATAAAAGAAAGTTATTGAGAAACCTATTTTCAGAGAAAGATTTTCTAAATTGTGACCGACAGTAATGCTAATAGTTCATTCACTAAACACAGATCTTTCCCAACAAGGAAACGTTTAATCTCGCCAAAAACTTTCTGATTAACATTTATTTTTTCTGAAATTTTGCGCAAGTGTATATACATTCACTTAGGTACCTCCACTAATACACTAAAAAAAAACAGCATAGCATAATGTTAAAATGCCCCAAATTTCATTAAAAAAAACATTGTGTTATTGTCAAAACCTTTAGTAATATTTATAAGAAAAAACATCAAAGTATTTTATAATTATTTTAAGAACATTTCAATGCTTTTTGACACGTTCGAATTTTTTTTTTTTTTTGACAGTAAAAGATAAAATGCGACAATTATGTTTTTGTTTTGTTTACATTTATATTATAGGTATATGATATTGGTTCTTTTGTTTTTACGTTTGCATTTATAAATTTTTGTGTGAATGAAAACTCCCTGGTAAAGTAAAATAAGCGTACTGTATGAATTTTATTTAGCATTATGGAAACTTTAGACAAAGAAGTATTATTTTTTTTAAACCAGTTATTCAAAATATATACTTTGATATTAACCGCATGAACTACGATGAAAATAAAACGAGAAAAATATGGTATATATATATTTTTTTTGCGCAAGGGGTTCTTTGAGACATGTAATTTATTTTAAGTATTACGTAAGAACAAAAAATTTGAAAAATGCTGCTTTAGATCAAAGTTTTCCAAATTTATTATAAGGAACATTTGTGACGGTTTTTTTTATAATACTTCAGAGTTATTATTGTCATTGATGTCTTTTATTATGAGTTTTGCATTTTGCTGTATTTATTTATTTGATATTGTTAAGAGCTGATAAGTTGTTTTCTATAGAAGATGTTTATACGAGTTTTTATTGAATTTATTGTCATTTTTGTTATTAAGAATATTATCCATTTTGTAGTTGCATACCTTCTATGTTTTTCTGGTAGCATAGTCGGTGAAGTACTAAAAAATTTTGATGTTTTTGAATGTGTTTCCGACGCATATTTTTTCCACAGTTAAATATTGTGTTCAGGGATATATTTCCCTTTATTCCTTCGTGTTTTATAAGTATACTGTAAGATGGATTACAGCTTTTTTTATTATTTTGGTTATGATTATATATATATATATATATATATATATATATATATATATATATATATATATATTGTCATCCGCAGACAGATCTGTTTCGCTGTATCACAGCTCATCAGTACGGTTTGACTCCGATTGCTACAAAACCCAGGCTCGAAACCCGACCGATTTGGCGACTCTATCCCTGGGCCATGGGGCGTTCTTTATATATACATATATATATAATTTATTATATATATATATATATATATATATATATATATATATATATATATAAAATTTATTTTTTAAGATTGTATTTTAATATTTTATTTATCATTTTCTTATATGATTTTTATTTATTGTTTTAATTATTTGAACCATTGTTATAATATAATACTACTAGTGGTTATATTTTAATTTCTATCAAAAAGTATGATTTACAATTTATTTATACCGTAAATATATTCCATTATATTTAAAACTAAATTTTAATGTTAAATTTCCATGTCATATTTTTCTAAGAAAGCAGATGAATTGCAATAGACGTTGGTGTCGATTTAAGACGTTAACTTTAACTTCCTTTCTCTTTATGCTATTCTTTCTCCTTTCCTTTCTTTTCTTTTTCTTTATCTTCTTTCCGATTATCTATATTTTCTATATTTTTCTTTTTCTTTCTCTCTTTCGGGTTTTTTGAATGAGCGAAGAAATGTTTTTGTAGATTACCGTTATAAATTTCTATTCTCGATATGGGCACGTGTGTGTTTGTGTGTAATTATTTTCTGGATTCTTTTGAATATTAGCTGTTGTATCATTCGGGTCTGACGAGCAACAAGGTTTCCTGTGAAATACGTATTACCCATGAAATTGTAGAATATTTTTTAATTTTTTTCTAGCTCATATATATGGGCGAGGAAGCCATTTCTATCCCTCTTTTATGCAAGTTTTGATAAAAACGAGTGGTAAGATGCTGCGGTTAAGTTTTTTTATATGATTTTTCATGTGATTTTATATTAATTTTTTTCAGGACATAAATTATATAATAATTATCCTAATGTGTTATCTATTCAAGAGTTATCGGTTATGCTTTTAGCCATAATCAATGAGGATGAATTTTAATTCACTTTTAATTGAATATATCGATTAGTTTATATAGAGGTACACAAATGTTTTATTTTAAAAACACAGTCAACACATTGGAACCATGTTCACAGTTGGTATTTTGCTTTTTTTAAATTAATAATGATTCCATTGTTTTAGCCTTTTTTACATGTCGATGATGCTATCATAATTGTTCTATCGTCGATTATATTACGCATAGAGCTTGATAGGTTTCCATGTGTATTTAATTGAGACATAACTGAGCTATGATCAGATTTGTACAATATGTTTATGTAATCTACGTCTTGAACAGAAAAAATCATAGCACAAATGAAACATTATGAAACATTATATCTTAATCTTAACCACATCTTCTTGCCAGTCGTTTTAAATAAAATTTTCATATATATATATAAGTAAATTAACCTAGTGAGCCAACAAACCTACCAAGGTTTCACCTAAACGGAACTTCAGGAAGGTTGGCCAACCTTCCATGAAGATCCGTTTAGGTGAAACCTTGGTAGGCTTGTTGGCTCACTAGGTTAATTTACTTATTCTACTCTGCTTACGTATTGAGCGCTTTTTGTTATTGATTACTCGTCTCGGTTTTTTTTTCTTTGGGCTACGTACTGGCTCGGTCCACATCGCTTTGGCTGATGTTCATGTGCTTAGCTCTTTCTTTTTTTACAACCATTTTTTTTCCTTCCGCGTATATATGCGGAGGGTTTTTTGAAACGAGTATAGTGATAAGTTTGCATTTATATATATATATATATATATATATATATATATATATAGGTGTGAGTTTGTAACCCTGGGTTTCACATATCACATACCGAATCCCGCACGATTCGCATATATCTGTTTATGCAAGCCTCAGTGAGAAAACGCGCGTGCGTGTGTGTGTCCTTGCGCGCGTTAATGGGTGTACAAATGTATATATATATATATATATATATATATATATATATATATATATATGTCTGCGTCTGTCATGACGACAGATCTCCCTCACTTCCACAAAAATACACGAATATACGCAACCCTACATATAACCAATTTTTTAAAAAAATAGTCAGTTTGTCTGACGATCGCAAGAACGTGAAAATGTGAAACCCAGGGTTACAAACTCACACCTATCTATATGAATATGTATGCTCTATCACTGATATTGAGCACTTTTAAATAAGTACCACGCATATATAATGTGTAAACAATATAATATATATAAAAAATTGCATATATATATATATATTGATATTTATAATTATATACATAGTTTTTCACACACACACACACATATATATATATATATATATATATATATATATATATATGACCTTTTTAAAAATAGTTTTTACAATCAACTCTCATTCTTTTCTAATAGTACAAACGAAATATGACCTCACATTCTAAATACTTTTTTAAGTTAAAACAGCTAATTAAATAGAAACAGGCTCGCATCTCTATATCAGTGAACGAACCATGTTTTTCTACAAGAGAAAATAAAAATCATAAAGTACATTAAAAGTGACATTTATAAATCAAAATCATGACAATTAATTATAAACATATTAAATATTACTAAATCTAAGGTATGGAACTGCAGAAATTGTTAACATTTTATAGTATATTATTATCTGGCTCAATTTGTCTAACTATATAATCATATAACGACGGTTTTCAGTCAAATGCTTTTACATTTTATTCGAAAGTTAAATCCATGACTTTAGAACGTGAAAAATTATGTCAGGGGCGTGTAACATTAAAACAATTGCACGTCATTACCCATTACTGGAAACCTTTGCTGTTACACATTACTGATATTGCTTTCTAAGTTCTTTTGCACTGAATTTAACTTTCCAGCAAAATATTAAACTAGATGCTAAGCAGCATATACATATTAAATATATTATATATATAGTAAATAGCACGATAGCCGAAAATCCATAGATTGAGCAAAGATATCATCTGAAAGCAAAATTTACTGGTGTAAAATATCATTATATAAACTTTCAAATTCAGAATGGGAATATGCGGATTATTATTATTATTATTATTATTATTATTATTATTATTTATTATTATTATTTCATCTGTTGATAGAAATGACGGCTTAATTGAAAACTGTGATAATTTATATGAATTCATTAGAAAAACATTCATAACTGAATAAAGAGTCAATGAATTTATATACGCAAATTCTGTCAAATATGTCTTCCATATTTTTACTTGCAATAGCGTACTCCATTGCCTTTTTTACTTCCTTTTAGCATTGAATAAAATCTAATTAAACTAAGTTAAGAAACTTGCTTATATTTCCCTTGAAGCGAGAAAGGTAATCAGTTTCAATGTACGTCTTTAAATTTCTATTCTATGATATAATTTAATTTCAAAAATACAGTTGTCATGCTCCTTCATGGGAAGCCTGTTTCCTTTATATATTAGAAAATTTTTTTTTTTTTTTTTTTAGTTTTCTATGAGAATAAAAGGGTTATAGTTAAAATTGAAATTTGGAAAGAAAAGCAAAAAAAATTTCAATAGAAAAGATATTTTTGTGTGGAGGGGGTAAATGATCGGAATGTCTCTCCATTAAAAGCTTCGGTTATCTGGCTTAGATACCCCACTTACGGTTTATTGGGTGTCTACCATTCTGGAAGTTTGGAGACAATGTTCCGTTGACTTTAGGCACAGTGAACTAACTTTCCTAGCAATAGATGCAGCTATTTGCAGTCATTTGAGAGAATGAAGCCAAGGAGGCGCAGTGTGTTACACTCGAGGAGACTGGCGTTATCCATTCTGATGTTTCTCTATGGTTGTTAAAACAGACCATCTTTGTTTTGGAGGCATAAAGATTTACGAGCCATTTCTTACCACACTCAATCACAGGTTGTAGGTTCTTTTGAAATGCAACAGCCGGATTTACTTTGTCAGCCTTACCAGAATTTGGCAGATTTAGACGGGAATAAACGGTGGTGTCATCTGCATAGATTCCTGTTTAGTTTTCCGGACAATTGGCATGATGGCTATTGAAGTCACCGAGCACAAACAGGTGAAAAAAAATAGACTCGTCTATATTGTTTGAAATGCTATCTAGAATAAAGCAATCAGGAGAGTAAGGGGAGCGATAGTGAAAAAAAAAGATAGTTTACTGAGTTTAGCAGAAAGAGACGGAGACACATTTAGAAGTTGATAGGAGATTCAAAAGAGGTCGCCCCAGTATGTTCGCTGATATAAATACGCAAGATATGCAAGTGGACATTGGAATTCTTCTTAAAGAGAGAAAGATATCTCAGAATCGAGAAATCAGAGGAGGGAATTGTAGGGTAGGGGTTAGTTTAGCATAAAGCTAAGATGTCTGATGAACTTTCGGGACGAAACGATTCTACACAGTAAAAGTTGGATACTACAGACGTTAGAGAAAGAGTTGTAAGGAATTTAGGTACTTTTGTTTAGCTGGTTTAATTTTATATCTTTGATTATGTGTTGCCATGATGTAGAGATATTTCAGTAAGAAGAGGCCTACAGTTGCAGTAGCAGTAGCAGTCGGTCGTCAAATGCATCATGTGCGGATAGGAAACTAGAGCAGACTGCAACTTATATGGTTTCAGGGTTGCCCACAGGAAGTACTTGCATGTTCACCCATCCATGGCACAAGAATCCCAATATTATCCAACTGTTGATCAGAGCAGTCTCTCAAGACGATACGCAAGAGATTGGGTTTTAGCTTCCAGTCGGAACCAGCAACAAGAAAATTGCAAGCCTGTTACTCTCAGTATGAAAAATACTCACGACAGCATCACTGTTAGGATTTGAGGAGAGGAAAAATCCAAGGACTTCTTCTTAAACAGGAAATAAATGATGAGCTTCTACTTCAGTTCAGTGGAATGAGAAAGAGTAACGAACGGGTGGTGAGAAGGCCTATATGCTTCTATAAAATATTATGTAAATAAAGATTGGCAAGCGTGTAAAGGAATGTTCGCTAAAGATAATCTGATTAAGACGTGAAAAATCAGGTAAATATGTTTATAAGAAATAATGTCGGCCTGCTCGATTCCGACTACATTCGTTCGTAGAGTAGTTAGGTTAATATGAGTTTCAGAAACAGACATTGGCACAGAAAGACACTTTGTGGTTTGTACGACACCTGTGCTGATGGATTAGGGTTTACAAAAAAAAACGAGTACTGATCTGTTACATGAGATCAGTCTTCCTGTATGACAGTGAAACCTGGACAATCCTCTCACAGATGAAGAAGAGATTTGAAATAGCAAAAACGTGTTCATACAAAAAGATGCTGCGGAAACCATGAACAGAACCTGTGAGTAACGACGAAGTTTTAAAGAAAATGCAAGCAAAAAATTTACAAATTTATCACAATAATGACTGTTCAACTCCCTACTCAGACATCATTTTTGACATTTCCTTCACTCTTTAAAAATTCGTTTAAGTTTGGTCATAAACTTTGCTCGCCTAATATTTCAAGTTACCCAAATTTCTCAATATTCAAAATTTGAATTCTTTCTTTGCTTATTTTTTTTTCGACGCTCTACTAAAGCAGTTTATTAGTCATCCACATGCAAGCCTGTTTTGCTATATCACAGCTCCTAAGCAGGGCTTGGCATCCACTTGCTTCTGACCGGGACCGAAACTCGGCAGATTCGGTGTCAGTCGGAGACGCTGACCGCTAAACCATAGGCGCATGGAATCAAAGAAGAGAAATCTTAGCGTATTATATATATTCACCGGAAGAACTCAATTCATTGCTAGAGAATAATGCGTCATATATATATATATATATATATATATATATATATATATATATATATATATATATATTAGAGAGAGAGTGTGTGTGAGTAAATATATATTTTTCGTTCCATTATATTTATTAGTTATAAAAAATATTTAGCATTTCTGTGAGTGTGTGCTAGCGTAGTAGTATTAGTATATTTTGGAAATGTTCTTTTATTTAAATAGATTTTATTAAATAAGACAGAGAAGGAATACTTGTTAACGCTTTTGATCAGTTTCTTTTTGTGTTGAAAAAGTCTTTTGATGTTACTTGGAAACTTTTAAGGAAATCTGACGAAATTATGTGTAACTTTCACAGTGCCTTAAACCTTTCTTATACATTATCAAAGAAAGAAAGTTGAGATCAAGAAGAAGAATGTCAAACGTTTATCCTGTTAACGATCTGGTTTTTGAAATGAACCTGAGCTTACTAGTTTCGGAGGTAGAACATATGTGAGCCTCACAGGAATAATAAAGTTCAAATGCATTTAAGACGTAAGCGACGAGATTACGTTTTAAGTTTTATTGATGCCAGATTACCGCCATTTTATGTGTAAACCTGCAAAATCAAATAACTGATTCGACGCCAGGTGACAGTCCTTAGGAGACAGAACAGATACTGATTATTCGTTTTATTATAGACATATTTACCTGTGTAAACTCAATTAGAGAAGAATACTCATTGTTAAAGAAGAATTTGCAATTTATCTGTCTTTGTTTATATATATATATATATATATATATATAAATGGAAACTTGAGGTTATACTCGTTTTGAAAAACTCTCCGAGCACATACGCGGAAGAAAAAAATGGTGATAAAAGAAGCACGAGCTAGGCACTTGAACATCAAAGTACGCAGCCGAAAGAAAAAAACCTGAGACGAGTAACTTAACACAAAACGCGCTCAATACGCAAGTAGAGCAAACAAAGTAAATAACTAACCTAGAGAGTCAACAAACCTACTAAGGTTTCACCAATATATATAAGTGTGTGTGTGTGCATGCATATATATATATATATATATATATATATATATATATATACTTGTTTCTGATGAAGGACCGAGGACGGTCTGAAATATATAAAATATAATAAAAATAAACAAATACTGTTTAAAAAAGTACATTTTTAAATTCTAAACTTTTTATTAATATTCTTTCCTATACATATTAAGACAGTATACGTGGATGATCATCACTATATATATATATATATATATATATATACTGTTAAATATAACAGACAATGAATGTCTATTGTGTTTAATCATGAGCCGTTCTAAACATCGTATTTTGTCGCTGATTTCAGGAGCAAATATAGACAAAAATTGTCCAACATTTGGATATTTTTTTATTATGCTGCGTCTAAGCTTTTGGCTTGCATGAGCCATCTTCAGTGAGGTTACAAGGACGTTAACATAAAGACATCCACCTTCAAAGATGATTTTATTTTACGTTCTAATAAAACTTTGCTATACGACGATAAGCGCCACCAAATAGTAGACGCAGTTCGTAAATTGGTAATGTGGTTCTATGACGTCATACCACGTGAGAGACCGAAATGTTAACAGAACCAAATGCGATTTTTAGAACGGGTCATGATTAAATGTAATAAACATTCATTATCTGTTATATTTAACAGTATATGTTTAGAAAATTATTCGCTGCCTCGATACACTATATATATATATATATATATATATATATATATATTGAAAAGAAATATTATGGTTGCTCTAACCAGAGAAATTAGTATAGGTGAAAAGCTGTAAACGTTTTGTATAAATTGTAGATATATTGTAATTATTATTATTAATATTATTATTTTTATAATACATTAAGTGTCCATAATTATATAGTTATATTTGTGTCGCTACTATATATATATATGTGTGTGTGTGTGTGTGTGTGTGTGTGTGTGTGTGTGTGTGTGTGTGTGTGTGTGTTGGGTTGTGATAATGCTTAACGCCAAGGCTGTTTTCATTAGTTTTACTGATAAAATATATTTTAGCAAGCATTTTTTTTATCGTAAAGTGTTCGATATCAGAGTAAATCTAGGGCGTTGTAGAGCACAAGAGTCTCTAACTTTAACTGAGCAGGTTCATGCCGACTTCTAAGTTTCACCACGAGGACACAATTATGATGTTCTCACTCGTCAGGGCTCGAGTGAAAACATCATAATAGTCTCCTCAAGAAACTTTCAAGTCTGCATGAACTTGCTCAGTTAAAGTAACATACACTTTTTGCTTATATATATATATATATATATATAATTAAATTTGTGTTTTTATTTAAAATTAATATAGTTTACATTGCGAATTGAGATTTTTACCTCTTCATCACGCAATGTTAAATGTTCCTTGTTGTGAAAATGAATGTCATTTGAATATAAGAAACAATACGTTTGTTATTCATGGATGTGGGAAGATAGAAAAATTTATGCGTGGGTTCAATTTAACTAATCAGAATAGTAAACTATATTAATTTTAAATAAGGAAAAACTCTATAACTTTTAAATAAATAAAAAACTATATTAATTAAAAATAAACTATATAAATTTTGAATAAAAATATATTAATTTAAATAAAAAACGATATTAATTTTAAATAATAAATTCTTGAATAAAAAAATTGTGTCTGTTCTATTTAACTAATCAGAATAGTAAACTATATTAATTTTTAATTAAAAACTAATTTTAAAGTAAATACTATATTAATTTAAATAAAACTTTATTAATTTTAAAGAAAACAATATTCATTTCTAATAAAACTATATTAATTTTAAATTAAAACTATATTAATTTAAATAAAAAAATTATTTTAAATAATAAATTAAAAAAAGATTTATGTGGGTGTTCAATTTAACTAATCAGAATAGTAAACTAAATAAATAATTTAAATAAAAAAAGTATATTAATTTTAAATTAAAAAAAATAATTATATTATGCGCTATGATATTTGTTGTATTGAGCACTTTCATTAAAAAAAATGTAAATGCCGGACAAGTGGTAATTGTAAAATTGTGTGTTCTCTTTACCTGGATATATATATATATATATATATATATATATATATATATATATTTGTTTGTTTGTAACATACAACGTGTGTTAGCACGTGCGATACCCTGTCTTCATCAGCCGCCGACTAGGGGTGATGTCATTGTTTCGGTGACTATGGCGGGACTGCCACCTCTGGCGCTACCAGAGTGACGTGGCTTCCCTGTACCTCTTCTACAAATACTTTCATGGTTTCTGCTCTAATAAACTTAGCTCACTGGTGCACCCTAGGTAATTACACGAGCTACTAGATTAGCAACTTATACAGAGAAAACGATAAAATGTAACCGCAACATGTTCTTTTCTCGCACTTTCCGTCTGTGGAATTCCCTTCCATATACTTGCTTCCCCGACATCTACAATCTCCAGGAATTAAATGTAAGATCAATAGACATCTCCTATCTCTCTAACTCGCATCCTTTCTCTCAAGCTCTTTTTTCATCCACTCCACCCCCATTACACACGTATTCTCATCCGTCTAGTACCCCCTCCTGACATCCCCTATGACTAACCCCTTTCTCATCATTTCCCCCTGCGCAACAGTGGCAGTAAAACTGCCTTGTTTGTTGTGAAATGATTATAAAAAGAAATAAAATAAATCACATTTATCTTGACACAGTCCATCCGGTAAATAAACACCTTGGGAACAACAAGTTGTTTTTCGTTTTCATTCGTCCTGTATTGTTGGAAATTATACAAATAGTAACGGGTCTCCTCATTGGATGATGAATCCACCACATTGTTTTAAAACAATCCTGTTGATTGGCTGAATTGGGCCGACCTCGTTTTGAAATTTTGGCGGGCTTAGAACGGAAGGGAACATTTCCGGCCTCTTTGGACAGCCGGCTCCGACAAACACGGTCGCTTTTTAGCACCGCTCCTCTTATACGTTGCCGCGGGGCCTACAATAGGCGCCCTCATGTCTCTATTTCCCGAGACAGTTATACCTAAATCAAGGTATTTTTATTAGGCTAATGCCTTATCTTTTTATTCAGAGAGACTTTCTCCAAATCCTTCGTACCCTTTGAGGTATCCTTTTTTGGGCAATTGCCTTACTTGTAGAGAAAACTTCTCTAAGAATTCTTCAAGGCGAGTACATCGACCCTCTTTCGACCGAATGGAAACGGCTGTAGGAACCAGACCTCAGAAGAATAATTCCTGAACGTCGCGGAATTTGCAGCTCCATACGTAAACTTCACCCACTTCCAAGACGAGGCCGAACTCCCTCAAGTCTCCAGAAGGAAGCTAACTACCGTCTCGAAAGGAGACTATATACCAAGCTAAGCAGAAGCTGCAAAAATCAACATATTTTTGCAAGACTAATAAACTTGTTGTTCAAACCCAGGTATGTCTTGTTATGTTTGTTGATTTCCATCCACTGCTTGAGCTCTGAGCTATGTGTGAATAATTTCTCACATAGCTTTTATTGCAAAAATATGCTGATTTGTATTTTAACGTTTAAATAGCCTTTATTGCAAAATTATGACGTTACATATTTTAACGTTTAAATAGCCCTTATCGTAAAAATACGACCTTGTATTGTAACCTTTGAATTCATTTATTTTCGTAAAAAATACGATTGTAGTTCTCTTTTAAAATTGCTCCCTTACTGCATAAAAGAAAAAAGGGTCTATTCTATAAGTGAATAATTCCTTAATTGTTTGTAAGATTTCATTCTAAATTGTTTCGGCAATAATTTGTTTGCATTTCTAATACTTGAGCGAGTTGACATTATCACTCGTAAAAATTAATAATTTTCCCTTCCAGAATTGTTATTTGTATTATGTATGATTTTTTTTTGCTATATCCTTTAGCTATATATTGAATTGGTGCTTCTTGTCTGCTACCTAAAAAAAACTTTCCCTCCCTAATTATTAGTTATCGTTTTGTCAAATTTGTTGGAGAGGGGGAAAGTTACCTCCCTTTGACTGGCTAAGCCTTAACAATTCCTTTTTTTTCTCTCTTCGCATTGTATCGCGCCTTTGGCTGTTCTTCGAATTAAAATTATCACCGTTCATTGAGTATTGTTTCATATCTTATCCTAGTATCCTTACGGGCGACATCATGGCGGCCTTAAACGAATTAACCAATAAAATCGAAACAAAAAAATTTCGGATTCAATGTACAGTGAACTGGCTTAAGGATAATAATTCCTCTCTGTCGACCATTGAGGCAAGAGAGAAAGATATCCTAAATTGGCTGAAGGATTTGGACAATTTATTTGACCAGATTATTTTAAAGTCTCCTGAAGAGGAGCGGTTGTCATTTTGCAATGACTCTGAAAAATTTTCTTCTGGTGTTAGGGAAACGTTATTTAAGTTAAAATCTGGAAGAGAGAGCGGCAAAAATTTAAAACCTGTCTCTCTTCAACATTTAAAATTAGAATTGGAGTGCCCTAACTTCAGCGGGTCTCCTTCGGCTGATAAATTCGAATTTCGGACATTTCTCAGAAGGTTCGAATTCTGCACAGCCAACTTGGGAAATGCTGACAAGATGTTAATTCTCAAGTCGAAGTTGAAGGGGAAAGCCTTTGATTTGATTTCTAATTTAGATGTTTCCTCCGAGAACTACCCATTTGCATTGGATAGCTTAAAACAAAAATTCCTGAATCCTTCCCTTATTAAGGACCGAATTTTTGAGGAAATAATTCCACTACCGGTGCAAATAACCAAGTTGGATGAGCTTAAAACTTGTGTAGAACAAGTAAAGCTTGACTTATCTGAGTTGGACAAGTCCTTTGGAACAGATTTTTTTTCGGAAAATTCCACTTCTGGGTCAATGGTGGCCCATATTCTGTTCCGAAAATTCCCAGTTAGCGTTCGAAGGGAATTAATGTCGCGAACGAAGGAGCGTTATCCTTCCCTTTTAGCAATTATGTCCAACCTTTTCGACATTATTGAATTTTTGCAAGCGGCGCCTTTAGTTGATAAAAGGCGGGAAAGTGGCCCGCTCAAGCCGCCATTTTCTGCTTCCTCTTCATCTGAGCCTCGACCCAATTTGTCGAGCCTTAAAAATTCCAATCCCAAAAAGGGTACGGATCCCTCAAATACCCGGACTAGCGTTAGAGAAGGCAGAAGGTTTTGCAAGTTGTGTGACTTAGCAGACCATACCGTTAAGGACTGCCCGAAATATCCTAGCCACGAATCAAAGGTTCGACGAGCTAAGGACCTACGAATCTGTTCCAGATGTCTGGGTGGTCACTCTGACCAGGACTGTAAGGGAAACCCTCGGTTTCCCTATCCCTGCAATACTTGTGGACTGAAAAACCATTACACGGTTATGTGCCCTAAGGCCTTAGAGTCCTTTGTGGGAAGGACTACACTGTCAGACCTGGAAAATTGTATATTTCCAGTTATTAAAGTGTCCATGAAGGGTGAAGGGCGTCCCGTCTCATTTCACTGTATCTTGGACTCTGGAAGTCAAAAATCGTTTTTCTCTTAGGCTATTTTAAAAAAATTGTGTCCTCGGGAAGAATTAGTACCGAAACCCGTGATAATGCCGGTTAACACCCTTATAGGAACCAGGTCGGTGGACCTTCTTGAACTTAATGTCTCCATTAGATTAGGGTCTCAAAAACCCTTTCCCTTCTCTGCCTTATTTACGGACAACCTTAACCTCAAGTTTCAAGTGCCGAGATTTGATGAGATTACCTCTAATATAAAGGAGGCAGGATTTCGTCTCGGTAGTGGCTATGAGGATTTGAACGGTAGAGATCTACATGGCCTTGTCGGTTTGGATTTAATCCAGCAGTTGAAGGATTCGCATTTGGTTGAATGTCTAAATGGGACTGCATGGAGAATTTCTGACGAAATCATTCCCTTCGGCTATGGGCACCATTTTTTGAAGCCGGTATTTAATAGGGAGGATAAGTTAGAGTGCCCTCCCTTTAATCAAGTTATTGAATCCTTGCCTAAATGTTCGTCGTTCTTAATCAACAGTGCCTTAAATCCGGTATATTCGTATTCGGATACACTTGGTCCATTTTTCGAGGATTCCTCTGTTGAACGCGGAATTGAACATTTTCTCTCTCTCGAGTCTATTGGAATCGACGAGAGTGAAACTTTATCTTCCTATGATGAAGAAAAAATTGACGACTTCAAGAAATCCATAGTTTTGAAAAATGGTAGATATTATGTGGATCTGCCCTGGGACGGAGATAAATTGTCTCGGGTGGATTCTAATTATGTGCCTTCCCTAAAAATAATGCATAGGGTGGCAGAAGAAGGGACTCTATGACGAGTATTTACAAGTTTTTAGAGAATATGAGGATTGTGGTATTGTCGAACCCTTTTCAGTTCCTCCTGGGGAGTTTAAGAATTATTGTTGGATTCCTCACCGGCCCGTTATTAAAGAGGGCCTTGGGGTCACTACGAAAATCCGCCCCGTCTTTAATTGTTCGTTGAAACGGCGGGGGGGGGGGGGTTCTATTAACGATGCAGCATATGCTGGAGTTAACTTAACAGCACAGCTACTGGACTTGTTGTTGATTTTTAGAAAGAACAACTATGTTCTTTTAGGAGACATTCGTAAGGCCTTCCTCCAAATTCGCCTGAGAACTGTTCAGGACAAAAATAGATTTTGTTTTTTTCTCAAGGTAAATGACAAATTGTATACCTACAGGTATAACTCCATCATTTTTGGCTTTAATGCAAGTCCCTTTATTCTGGGTTGCATCCTTAAGTTTCACGTGGAGAGATATGATTCTGATATATCCTCTTCAGTAATCTCCAACAATTTTTATGTTGACAATTTGGTCACCACTAGTTGCGATTCCAAATCTCTCCTTTCTGTGTATAGTACTGTTCGTAACAGGTTGAAGGACGCAGGATTCGATCTTCAGTCCTGTAACTCCAACTGTGCGGATTTGCAAAATAAAATGTCAGAGGATGGATCAATTACCTCCCCCTTCCCTCCTATGAAAAGGTACTGGGGTATCATTATTCCCCTCGACAAGATACGATCAGACTTGCGCCCACTAAGATCAACATTAAGGTAGTCACTAAACGTGGGATTCTGTCTCAGACTTCCAGCATCTATGATCCGCTTTCCTTACTTCTCCCAGTTACTATTCAGGGCAAGACGTTCGTTAGCCAACTATGGAAGAACAACTTGTCCTGGGATCAACAGATCCCTGAAAAATTTACTATCCCTTGGCAAACTCTTGCTAAGGAACTTAATAAATTAAGTGAATTTGAGTTCCCCAGACGTGTGTTGCAGGAGAGCTCCCCGGTGGAATTTATTTGTTTCTGCGACGCATCTAAGCTCGCATACGGGTTTTCTTTATATGCTAAACAAGGAAATCGATGTTCCTTGTTGTTCGCTAAAGCTAAGGTGGCTCCCATTAAGCAGAAAACCCTACCTACTTTGGAACTAATGGCGATCTATCTCGCTCTCAAAGTTGTTCCTAAGGTTATTGAAGCCTTAAAGCCTATCAACGTCCTTTCTATTTTCTTCGCGTCAGATGCACAAGTAGCCTTATCTTGGGTTTTAAATGGGAAGGGGTCTAAAAGAAATATTTTTGTGGAGAATCGTGTCCTGGACATAAAAAAAATGTTGGAGGACGTTAACCTCAGATTTGGCGTCTCCCCCTTGTTCAAGTATGTCCCTTCGTCGGAAAATCCTGCGGATTTGTTGACTAGAGGCCTTTCTGCCTCCAAGTTTGAACAATTGTTCGATTTTTGGGTATACGGACCCGATTGGCTACAACAACATACCATCGACTGGCCAGTATCTCCATTACCTTGCCTTAATGACACCAACCGGAAGATTGTATCCTGTATGTTAACCGAGGATTCTCGCGCAGGCGAATCCAGTCTTCCTATAAATATTTCTAAATTTTCAACATTGTCTAGAGCGATCAACGTTCTTGAAAAGGTTTTAAGGTTCGGTGATAAGTTGATGCATCGACACACTGATACCTACCATAGAGCCAAATTGTTGCTTTTTTCTGAGATGCAAAGGGAGGCATTTCCCTTTGAGTTGGAATATTTGACTCAACCTTCAGATAAGGTCGTACCTCCAAGAATAACTGCCCTTGGGTTGTTTATTGATAAGGATGGTCTGTTGCGGACTAAAGGACGCATTCAGAATTCCAGTATACACCCCTTCGGAGTCAAATTCCCTATACTTTTGGGTAAACATCACCCCTTAACTGAATTGGTTATTAAAGAGGCTCATTTGAATTGTTGCCACATGGGAACCAATTCAAATCTTTCCAAGTTGAGACTATCCGGGTTTTGGATTCCCCAGGGAAGACAATCGGTAAAGAAAACACTTCGTTGCTGCATTACTTGTAAGAAGATTAATTCTTTACCGTATAAAGCTCCCTCGGGTTCTCAACTGCCCACCCACCGGGCAAATTTTGTTCACCCCTTTCAACAAGTGGATATCGATTTTACCGGCCATTTCTTGGTAAAGTACAAGGATGATGAAATAAAGATGTACATCCTGCTATTTACCTGCATGAGTCTTTGCGCAGTGCATCTGGAGCTTTTGCCTGACATGAGCTCCAGATCCTTCCTGTTAGCCTTCGTCAGATTTACCAATCTTTTTGGCGTTCCCTCTCATGTCTATTCGGACAATGCTAAAATCTTTCTAGCATCCGGCATTATGTTGTCTGAAATTTTCGTTTCCGACGAATTCAGGGAACATTTTAGATCCGCTTCCATTAGTCATCTCACCATTCCCCTTTATTCCGCCTGGCATGGGGGCGCATGGGAGAGAATGATCAAAACCATGAAGCAATGCTTGAAAAAATTAATAGGTAGGAGGAAAATTCAGTATTTTGAATTTTTAACGATAATTACTGACGTGCAGAAAGCGATCAATGATCGACCGCTGACTTATATTACCGCCTGAGAAGGGGGCCTAGACATTTTAACCCCCAATCACTTTCTGCAAACTGACTACAATCCACGTTTGTTAATTAGTAACTGTGGATCGGAAGATTTGTGCCCCGATCCTCCTAGTAGAATAAAACTGGTGCAATCTTTGGAATTAAGACATAAATGTGTCGAGAAATTTAGGAAGATGTGGCACAATGATTATCTGTTGTCCCTGAGAGAGAGGGATACGGATTTAAGGGGAGATTGCCCTCTAAAGGTGTCAGTTGGAGAAATTGTATTAATCAAATCTCCTAATAAGACTAGACCCTTTTGGAGTCTAGGTAAGGTGTTTAGACTCATTACCGGGAATGATGGTAAAGTTCGCTCGGCCTGTGTTGAGGGACGGATGCGAACAGGTTCATTCCTTAAAACATTTATTTCCCCTGGAATTAAAGGGAGTTTCTGCGTCATCCCCAGCAACATTTCAGGAAGAGGGCGGTCCTTTCTTCTGTCCTTCTTGTTCCGTTGCAAACGATGGATCTTCTCCCATGGTGTGTTGTGACGCCTGCGACAATTGGTACCACTTTGACTGTGTAGGAGTGGTCCAGCAGGATACTTTGGGAGAGTGGATTTGTCCAAATTGTTCGGATAAAACATCTCACTAGTCTCGTAGGGACTGCAGTCCGATTATCAATTTTAATGATCTAGGTAGAACCAGGTTCATTAGTTATAAACTTTATAGTGGCAGACAGAAGCACGTTCAATTCCCCTTGAAAGGAAAATAAAAAATAATAATTACTTTCGAATAACTGATAGTTAATACAATTATCCTATTCTATGAAAAAAAAAAAAAAGTAATGGATAACCATTACTTTTTCGTTGCTCCTTTGGCAGTGTGTTGGAAATTATACAAATAGTAACGGGTCTCCTCATTGGATGATGAATCCACCACATTGTTTTAAAACAATCCTGTTGATTGGCTGAATTGGGCCGACCTCGTTTTGAAATTTTGGCGGGCTTAGAACGGAAGGGAACATTTCCGGCCTCTTTGGACAGCCGGCTCCGACAAACACGGTCGCTTTTTAGCATCGCTCCTCTTATACGTTGCCGCGGGGCCTACAATAGGCGCCCTCATGTCTCTATTTCCCGAGACAGTTATACCTAAATCAAGGTATTTTTATTAGGCTAATGCCTTATCTTTTTATTCAGAGAGACTTTCTCCAAATCCTTCGTACCCTTTGAGGTATCCTTTTTTGGGCAATTGCCTTACTTGTAGAGAAAACTTCTCTAAGAATTCTTCAAGGCGAGTACATCGACCCTCTTTCGACCGAATGGAAACGGCTGTAGGAACCAGACCTCAGAAGAATAATTCCTGAACGTCGCGGAATTTGCAGCTCCATACGTAAACTTCACCCACTTCCAAGACGAGGCCGAACTCCCTCAAGTCTCCAGAAGGAAGCTAACTACCGTCTCGAAAGGAGACTATATACCAAGCTAAGCAGAAGCTGCAAAAATCAACATATTTTTGCAAGACTAATAAACTTGTTGTTCAAACCCAGGTATGTCTTGTTATGTTTGTTGATTTCCATCCACTGCTTGAGCTCTGAGCTATGTGTGAATAATTTCTCACAGTATTTTTACAGATACATTTCATTTACATCTAAATTTTTACAGACAATAACACACACACACACAAACACACACACACACACACACACACACACACACACACACACGCACAGACATGCACACACACACACGTGTGTGTGTATGTGCGTGCGTGTTTGTGACCCTCTTTCTGAATCGTAGATAAATGCAATAATTTAAGTCATATTACTTACAATAGAAAACTCATTTCTGTGCTGGGACCGTCTCCAAAAATTGAATATTTATATCATATCTATTAACCAACATATGAGAAGTGTGGTATGCTTTGAATTTCCAAACAATAGATATTTTTTTTTATTTTGCTAAGAAATTTTGGAAAATAACTTCAGAAAATTATCAACACTAAAAAAATTTATTATTTCCTATATTTTTTTAATACAGTGGAACCTACCTTATGCGACCATCTTCGTCAGCAACCACCTGTTGTTAACGACCGTTTTATCTATGCACGTACTATTTGCTAATGTTTATTGACCCTTAGTGAGCGACCACCTCCAGAACGCGACCAGCGACTAACATCAACGAGTGAAAATCACTGATCAAGCAACCGCTTACAAAAATTCATTTTGATTGTACACAGCGAAGTTCTAAATTAAGAGAAACTAAATGAGTAATTTATTTCATTCTACTTTGATCTAAGTCAGAAGCACTTCCTCATTGTTTTGTTATTGTAGTGCTGTATCAAACTGTTATTTCTTGTTGAAATGTACATTTCCTGAGTTTACCTCACCCTCAAACATCGGCTGTTTTGTACAACATGTATTGCATTTGACATGTATTGCATTTGACATGTATTGCATTTGACATGATCCGGGGATTTATCGCAGCTTCTGTACTGACCTGGATAAATTCAGGGATTGGGAAAATCACAATAATGTCCCTTTCTCAAATGTCTATCTCTTTCGTTCCTTTATTTTTTTTTGTGTATCTATCTACTACTGTATTTCTATCTGGGTATATATATATATATCACTCTGTTTCTCTACACCCACCCACGATAGCTGTCATTTTTTTGTATGTTTTTTTTTTCATGTATTAACGAAGAATCTCTTTTGCTATCACTCACTTCAAAAAAAAAAACTGAAACCGTATACTTTTTTTCCACTTAATAAATATTTTTTGTGAATAAATATTTTGGTCTCTTGTTGACCGTTTTTTTTTAATTTTACAAAGAATTATGCTAAATAAATTTCATTAAATTTAGGCCATTTTTTATGTCCTCCTTTATTTATTACCAGATTACATGGTAAAATTCTAATATGTACATTCTGATGAGTGGAATATACGTTCCTGGCGTAAATAAGTCATGACTATGAGCCTTTAGTGAGCGACCGCCTGCGGTATGCGACCATTTTTAATAGCAGCAAGGGTGGTCGCATACGACAGTTTCCACTGTATATTCTAAAGTTAATATTTTGTTATAAAAATGATCCACTTTTATTCGCTAGTTTTTCTAGTTAAACTTTGACCAGGATAGTCATTTGTTTTTAAACTAATCTGAAATTCTTACACTTAATTAATTTCTCACCTTTTTGCATGTTAATTCGAGTACATCATATTACACGTAATGCTTATCGATACTGACGCATAATAAAACAAGTAGACTAAGTTTATTTATGATCGTCAACAGTAAGTCAGCATAACCGCTTATTAATGCTGCCGACTGTGTAATTTATACAGATACTAAAACAGCATACATCCGTGTCAACACATTCTTATTTGCAGACATATTCTGTTTTGTTTATACTGACACAATTGATTTTCACTCGTGTCTAACTTTCTTTGCCTGTTTTCCTTATACTACCCTAATTATCCTCACAGAACTTAACTATCGCGGCTTTCCGTTTGTTTTTCTCAGAAAGCGGTGATAGGAGATAATTTCAATAGTTGTTTTCTTCTGTCTGCAGCTAGTTGGATTCGAAACCAAACTTAACGAACGGAAGAGTTCGAAAAAAATTTACACTGTTTAGTGTTTACATTATTTAGACGATTGTTCGCATCTTCGATGTCATTTGTACGACGTTTCGGCTGTTGTAGGCTCCGGCCTTTTTCAGCTGCTAGGAATTTCGAACCGGACTTTTAATTAAAATCACTGGTGTATGTCATTCTCATTCCTTGCGTGAAGCACCTTTTGGTAGTCATGAGTTATCTCCCTCTAATCCTGTAAGTTACTTGTTCACCACTACTGTAGCCTAGTATTGAACTCACAACACTTTGTGTCAATTTACTGGAACTAACGTCATGCGTCCTTAAGAATGAACAGCTAAATTTTATGGGACTTATAAACTTAATGTTCAGTAACCTACTTTTTTTTATCAGAGTTAATATTGCAATTTTTTTATGTTAAAGGTTTTCTCGAGTATTTTTACCAGAACTCATATTGCAATTTTGATTTCTCTGGTACTCAGTATTACTGGCTTCCATATTGTATTCATCTCTATGCATGGTCAGCTTAGGTGGTTTTTGTAGCGTAGCATATGTGCTGATGTGGGTAATTTCCAGTGTCATTTTCTATTTATTATTTCAACTTCATCCCATAGGAAGCTATGATTCCCTTTCTCCCGCCATATGTGGTCAGCTGCGCCTGATTTTTCTATCTCCTTTCGATGTTCTTGCAGCCTTACTATTTAGAGGCCGCCGAATAATGTAAATAATGTAAATACTATCTCATCACAGGAATATAGAAAAATTCGTAAAAAATATCCTTCGCTTCTGAAAGACGTCATCTCTTCCAAAAACTCTAATTTCACTATTTTTCTTCTTCTTTTCTTTCAACATTTTTCTTTTTTTTCTGTTCTAATTCTTTTACCAAATTTAATTATAATTCGCTTTGCATGCGCTCATCCTTAATGCGTTTGAAAGAACCGCACCCCTTAACTCCACGGCCAGACTCTGTAAACAACGGCAAAATGTCTGCTGTTCCATCGTAGTTCTTGTTTCAACTAGCACTTCTTTTATTAGCAATTTAAACACGAGCAGAACACACATAGGACAAACGAAAACTGTCACCTGCGTTGACTTGATGTCTTTATCACGACGGTCTTGTGACTTTTTTCTTCTTCTTGTGCTGTGGTAGCCAATCTGTTTTTCTGTCTTTTTTTTTTGTTTTGTTTTCAACAGCGCACTAAAACGATATATTTTCCATATTTCCTTTCTTTCGACGACGAAAATTAAAACTTGAATCAATTCGGCGAGAATATGCTCAAATCAAATGTTGATTATCTTTTCCCATATAAATGACGAAATGACGAGTGAAGATCTTTTCGCTGATAGAATCGATAGAATATAAATTTGAATCAATTTTTCAATGAAAAATGACTGTTTTCTCTCTGCTAAAATGACGAAATATAAATTGAACCTAAAAGTGATTTGGTTTTTCATATTGCAAAATGACAACACCAACACTTATATATAAAAATATTCAATATTTTATTCGTACTTCTTCGGTGACTTGGTTGTGAAGTAGAGTAAGTGGTTCAGATCGGGTCTGGTAGAAGGTCATCACGCGCATACCAACGGCCAGCGGGCGGCGCCGGACTCGGCTAACTTCAACCCCAACTGCTGTTTGAAAACTGCTGAACTAGACTCTGACAACTGGCGTCACATAAATAGGCAGCCTCACTGACACTTGGAAATTCAACATTACCCCGTCACACTTCAAGCGCTGATCGTCAAAATAAAATTCTATCTCGATAGCTTCATTTTCAAACTCAGTTGACATTTTAAGACAATTCTTTTCTTCTTTCAAATCTTGCAATAAAATGCGAATACACCTCTGAGCAAAATTTTAGACCGAGCAAGATATTATACAAAAATATTACTACGTAGCTCATGAGATGACAATAACTAAAATGTCATTAGGTTAATTAAAAACTAGATGAAATTGAATTCCAGAATTCGTATTTATGGTCTGTGAAGATGGTAAAAAACTGCCCTTTTAGCAGATGCCGAACATGTTTGATGACCAAGAAAATGGCTAATAATTTACGAGAGAATGTTCTGTTACCCGACTGTTTGCATCTCTTTTAACTGGCTATCAGGATATGATCGATATATGCAAAAACAAATGGTAAATCTCTTAACACTTCATCCATCAACCTCTGGAAGGTTTGGGCAGCGTTAAGCGAGCCGAATTCCATGTTAAGGAACTCACACAACCTAAAAAGGGTCGATACCACTGTTTTCGGAATACCTTCTTGGGCAACAGGAACCTGATAATGAACTTTTGTTAGATCTATTTTAGAGAATATGGTGGCTCCCTGTAATCTGGAAACAAAATACTGAATGTGTGGAATACGGCAGCGCCAGGGATTGTAGAGAAGTCTCGTATAATCGACAGAGATCAGAAAATCTGTGTCGCCTGGTTTAGGCTCTACGTGAAGTGGTTAGAAGTACGATACTCAGAACGGCGAATGATGCCGTCACGCAACATTTTGGTGAAGGCTTTCTCGGCAAATCATAACATTAAAGTGGTGGTAGTCACCGAGGGTGAAAGTATGCCTGTTGACCCGACGTTTTTATTTGATGCTGAGTTGGGTGTTTGTCTGAATCAATATTCTTAATGCTATGTGTAAGTTGCTCGTAATGATTCAAGATGTCGAGGTATACTCGACTGTGGCACGTCGCTATACTGATTCCAGTTTTGTATTGCCGTGAACGAGTCTCCACGACACGTATGTTAGTAAAATTGTCAGTAAGTGTTTTTGTATGCATGTGAACCGCCAAATTGAAACTTACTAGAAAGTCGGCATCAAGAAATGATATTTTTAGTTCCGCATTAGTAAACGACCACGTAAAAGCCCAGCGCAGATATTTTCTACCAAAGGTATCGAGCTAGAGCCATTAGCTGCTTGTTGTTTAATACACGGAGGGCTTTGTGGTATTACACTAATTGCCTCTTCAGTATCAACTGGAAAACTTACTTTGTTGAAGCAGTCCCAAAGGTAAAAGAGGCGACAAGATGAATTACTACCAGCGATGTCTATTGCTTCTACTTGCTAGCTGTTCCATTCCTCTGAGCTGAGTGATATGTACATAGAGATATATAGATTTTTGCTTTGGTACCCTGGGTACGATGATACCAGCATAAGTCTTGGTTAGCTGTTCGATTACGGGCAAAAGTTCGTTGACGATGCTTGCTGTTACGCTTAAAAGGAGATATGTTTCTGGTTCCTCGATGAATAAATAAAGTCAGCTCTCTCGTTGGCCTTTTCCAAACGCCCACTATTACTTTGATTTTTGTCAGTTTCATAGAAACGGCTGACATTATGATTAAGTTGAGTAAATATCCAGTCAGCTGCATTAGGCAGTATGTGATCGAATATAGGGGCAACTATTTGAGTGACAGTAAAAGGTAGTCGATCTAACCATAAGCCTCTAAGAATTGGTTCCGCTATAGTTTTTTTATTAATGCGACTATTCATACATCGCAGGAGCTGAGAAGGTATTCGGTCATTTCTGGTCACATTGTCGAAAAGCTCACGTAATAAATCTTCGTCCCAGCGGCCTGTACATTTCAAACTTTCCCTTTTTAAGCACGAATATGGCTCGCTCTCAGGGACGGATTCCAACAGATCTGATACTTATTCATGAATCGATGGAGGTATTGCAGGTACTAAATGATCAAACATAGATATTTGTGGTGTAATTTTCATAACAAAAAAAAATTGCCTCGATTATCAAAACCTAATTCTCGATATTACCTGTGCTGAAGAGTAGAAAAGGTGGCATGGATGTTGCCAAGCTAGAAACCTTGTTAGTGTCCCTTTTGCTATATTGTCCAGACTAATCAAATCGCGTTGTGGTCACCAATTTGTAGTGGATCCCTCTCGATGAAGCGTGCTACGAATTGATTCAAACACCCCAATTCAGTTGAGGTCCAGAGAGAGTCACTAACATTTTTAAAATAAAGAAGTTACATCTAACAGGAGTGACAAAATAGACAGCAGAACGAGGATATTTAAGATAAATACAAATTTTATTCACAATACCGACTAGAGTCGTTGTAGAATAGCATGTGAGTCCGGTGAAGGGATTGAACTGTTACTGGTCAAAAACAATGTACCAATGCTGGCTCCGAGCCGTAGCAGGTCAAGTGCGATGCTGGTGTTGCATAGATACAAGTCAGGTTAAATGGCGAACCTCATGTAGATTTTAACTTTAGTGTAAGGTTTAGCTGGTCGGTGCCAGACAGAAACATTATCGGTGACGTAGCTAGTAGGTTCCTGTAGGAACGGGCAGGTAACGTTGCGATATAGTGCTGGCATCGTAGACGTAGTTGCTACGCCTTATTGTCTCTGGGTTATACTGGTGAGGACGTGTAAAAACATTCGCAGGTTTCACAAAATACTATAAATCTCAAGAAAAAGGAGAAAAAAGCTGGGGTCTGCGACAAAATATAAAGGTACAAAATGGTTGTGAAATGAGAAAACAATAACTAAAAAGTTATTAGAGTAATTAAAAAGTAAATTACATGTAATTGCAGAGTTTGTAGGGAACACAATGAAATGGTCAAGGTCAAAGCTGCTGCCTAGGTCAAATGTACAGAGTAACAAGAGCTACGATACCATATAAAAGGTCCGATATTAAATAATAGTTTATTACTCTTGATTTTACGTAGCTATGGAAGAAATTGCGTTTACGTTGATCAAATAATGACATCAGTGTTTTGTTTTGATTTTTCGTGAAGCATAAAATACGATAGAAACAGATAGATTTGCCTGTTTTAGATCTTGTTTAGAATCTTATTATTCGATAAAATACTTTCCCTCATATACTTCTTTATTAATTTAAATAGTAAAAACAAATAGATCATGCAAGTTTCCAGCAAACTAATCTAAAATTTGATTTTAATCCCGCTCCAAAAATGCCCGCCGATTCGTACTAAATCTTATCACTTCTACATTTATGTGCATACGTCTCTCTATCTTTGTTCTTCAAATCAGTATGATTCCCTCGAAAAAAAATTGTCCTTTCTTATCATCTTTGCATGAGAATAAATGTATTCAATTACTAATATATTTCTATTTTCATAGATTCATCTATCTATAATCAAACGTCGGGTACTGAGACAATTTCTTGTCCGACCACTGCCGTTTTTTTCAATGTCGTGAAACCAGCCAAACCATCAAAGTTTCATGTTCAACTCAGACAGATCTTCTTTGTTCCCTCAACACACCGCTTCCAATATTCAGTATATTAATGTAATTGTATTTTTAAAATACTTACATGGTGTTCATATCTATCTGTCTACGTATCTAGTTTTGTATCTAGTTTTTTTTTACCTTTTATAATGCAAGTATACATATTTAAGCAAGATGCCTTTCTCCATTAATGAAAGTTCTATTTAAGGATTTTAGTCCACTTGAAATCGATTTCAATGTCTTATAATTTTTCCCATTCCAAAGAATTCAGTTATTATAATATTTCTATTTTTATTTGCTTTATCATATTATTAATTGCAGTGAAGTAACTTAATTGACTTTAGTAATTATTTCATAAGCTTATTATTGTTTCATAAAAGACCGGATATAGTTATTGTCGTTAAGATATGAATTTCTTTTCACATTTATTGCTAATATAACGGTTCAGATAACATTTTTAATATTTTACCTCAAGCAAGGCAATAAGGCCACTAAAATATAACGTACTACTGAGAGTGAAAGAAACTAAGACAATTTAATAGAAAGTACAATAAAAAAAACTGGGTTCAAGGAGACAGAAGCTCACTCGAAACGCTACCTTAAAAAGTTTGAAGATTGTAGTTGTCAAGAAGGCAAGAAACTGAAAGAAAGAAAAACTGTAAGAGAAGCGACTATTAGAATAGAATGTACGATTGCATCTTGCAATTTCTGCAGTAAAATGATGAAATCTAACTGACAACCTAGTACCACGCTTAAATTAATAAAATCAAGGTTATCAAGGAGTAAAGCAATATTTATTATGATAATACAAAAATGTTGTATAAAGCAAAAACGGGGTAGAGAGAAGGTTTGTCTTTAATCTGTCATACCTTAGACTTAGGTAGCGTCGATTACTGACCCAAATATAACTCAGTATTCTTTACACCAAATCAACACATTCTGACTTAGCAGTCTTACTACAACCTCTATAATATCTCAAAGTCACCATGCAGTCCTAATTCGTTCCTATATGTAAAATCTGTCTGTAGGTGAGGATAAAAATTAAAAAATAAAACCCGAATGAATATTTACAAAGATTACAATTTATATACAAAATCAAAGAGGAAAGCTCATCAGAATCTTTTCCATGAAGTTATTTATTGAAAAAGCACAAGCAAACACAATATGGACAATATCATCAAAGATGAAAGAAAAACTTAAACCAACTGAAATGTGGTTCTACAGATAAATGCTGCGCATATCATTGATCTAGTATGTGAGCAATGATGAGGTTTTGGAAAGGATAGAAACAAAAAGGAAATTAATACTGAGCATTAGGAAAAGACAGCTAAAGTTCCTGGGATATGCAATAAGGAATGAGGTCTTTCAGAATCGAATACTAACAGGCCGGATAGAGGGAAAAAGAGACAGGGGAAAACAGCGGATAACATATTCGAAGGACCTGATCAGGTAGATGACAGAACGGGGTTGCATAGTGTAACTGGAGAAAGCGTGCTAAGAACCACCAGAGATAGGGAGACGTGGAAAGCCATAATTGCCTACGTCCTGAAAGGACAATACACATAGATGAAGAAGAAACACAATCGTGGGGTGTGAAAGGGATTAAAGCTAATATGCCAGGTCAGGAACCATAATATGACTGAAATTTCTTAGAATTTACTCAGGAATCTTTGTGAACAATATTATATTTTGTTAAAAGATTCAGTGAAATAAAGTAAAGAGACGGAATAGTGGATTTGCCCTTACTTTACATATTCTTACAGGGTCGACAGTGGTCACGAGAATCAAACTTGTCTGAAGTTCTATACTATTCTATACTATTCTATTAAGGACACGTTTATAACTATTACCAGCGGAAACAAAGAAGCGTCTGTTATGACCGAATCCATCACGTTGTTACAGCCGTAAAAATAAGAATCCTGTTGCCCATAAAAGCTGTAGAGGCAAGTGAAAATTAAAGAAATCATTGTGATTTCACCTGACAATATGTATGAATAAGTAGGGACAAGAAGACGAATTTAGCGGTTTGCAACTGAAGTTCCTGGGACACGCAATGAGGAAGGAGAGCCTGGAGAACCTGATACTGACTGGTCAAATAGAAGGAAGGAGAGACAGAGGAAGGCAACGGATAACATATTTGCAGGGTCTGATCAGGTAGATGACGGAACGGGGGTTGCCAGGAGCAACAGGAGCAAACATACTAAGAGCCACAAGTGATAGGGAGACATGGAGAACCATGATTGCCTACGTCCTGAAGGAACAGGGCACATAGGAGAAGAATAATCTACCAGCATTAATACACACACACACACACACACACACACACACACACACACACACACATATATATATATATATATATATATATATATATATATATATGTTATAAATTATATATAACAAAAGGCAATTATGCTGACCCACGTTGTTACCGGTTTTCAACCGTATATATATATATATATATATATATATATATATATATAATTATTGAAATATATAGTTGTTTGTCATAATTAAATTAGACCAGTACGCAGTTGTGTTAAAAAGTGTTCAATACAATTATATTGTAGAACTTTTGAATATTTTTCATTCTTAAACGAGTTATGCAACATAGGTTTCTAACTTTTTTGGTGTCTTCATGCGATCTATAATAACTGATTTTACGGGATTTTTTTATGAACGGACAATTTTCAAAATTAGGAGAGAGAACATTTTCATCCATGATTGTATGTTCTTAATAGGTATTTTTTGGATTATTTACACTTGGTCATTATTTCTGTTCTTTCATTTAGTAGTTCATTTTTGTTTGCAAATAATAGCTATTTTCTTCCTGGCAGAGTCTACATATTTTATCACCGTTGTAAGTCTTGGCTGATCTTATTATACTCTACAATATGCCTGGGTCTTTCCCAAAACGGGAAAATCAGTTATTATAAATTACCTGAAGACACCGAAAAAGAAGAAAACTTGGTTGCGTAATAACTCATTTACAAATTATATATACGCTCGTGGCCTATGGGTAGAATCGTCGACTGACGCCGATTCGATCGGGTTTCAATCCTGTTCTTAGGAAGCGAACAGAGTCTAAACCGTACTGATGAGCTGTAATACAGCGAAACAGATCTGTCTGCGGATGAGTATATATATTCGTTTGAAACCTAGGTAGCAAGGTGGGACAGCATATTTATATTTTTCTTTCATTTGGAAATGTGTTATTTCCGCAACCTACGTGTCAATCTTTCGGTATCTTCATGCAATTTTTAATGACTGATTTTCCAAAGTTTTTCAAAATGTACACACAGGTTTTTTATTTACGTTCGAAAAAGGTTAGAAAATCAGTTATTATAAATCATCTGAAGAAAGCGAAAGATTGATACCTAAGCAGGAGAAACAACTTATTTCTAAATTAAAAATATATAAAAGTTCTACAATATAAATGTATTGAACACTTTATTTATACAATTGAGTTCTGCTCTAATTTAATTATGACCTAAAACTAACTAATTACATATATATATATAGCCTTTGAGATTTTAAAATGAAATCACACGATCGGCGATCGAGAGCGAGGGAAAGTTTACTCACCCCACGCCAAAATTATTTTACTCGACTGACTCTATTTTCTTAACAGTCGCTTTACATAAACATAACGTAAATCGTTGACGGAAAACAAAAAATGAAATTTTAATTAAAATTTAGAACGTATTACAAAAAAATTAATAATAAAAAAAAATAATAACAACAAAATTTGATCTTTTCTCTTAATAATAGCATAAACATTTTGGTGAAAAAAAATTTTTTTTATTAAGTTTGAGCCCTTTTAGCATCATGATATGCTGTTTTGGGGGGGGTGGGGCGGGGCTTAGCAATTGTGTGGAGGTATCTAAATTCGTACTTTCTTTCTTCTGTTTGTCTACAACCTCCATCTCATAGATGATAAAAAATAAGAAATCTGATATTCTCAGAAATTTTCTACAAAAAATTACTTGTATAATTTGTTTTTCGGTGCGTGGTTGAAAGAAGTATGCGCATTTTTTTCTTTCTTTCAAATTTTCGTTTTTACTTTCGTAAGCGGGGAGGAAATATAGAGGATAATATTTTTCCAAATGAGTTTCTAAAAATCTGTGAGGGTCTTTAATCTGGGCGACAGAAACATTTTGGCTCTACTCTGGAAGCGTTAATTAAACGAATGGTTACCTTTACCGAGACGCTAAAAGCAAGACTAAAAGTTCAATAATGTCATTGTAAGTCATTCTAAGTAACTTGTGAATCTTCAATGGCATAAAAATAACAGTTTGTAAAAGGAATCAGATTTCCTTGTTCTGTATTTGAAGGGACACGTTTCATTGCAAGATTTTTAATAGACCGCGGGCGAATAAAGCAAGAAACTTTAATCGCCCAATTTAATTTTTAATCGACTGGGTCGATCGGTCGAGTGAAATCTCAAAAGCTATATATATATGTACATTAAGAAATATAGCTTTTGTTATGCTTACCACTTGAAGAATGCGTTGTGAATGAGATTCCTAGTCGTGCTACCGGTGAGGATAAAAATGTATGAATCTAATGAATTGAAAACCTGTGTCACCCGACGTGTTTCGTTCTCTGAAGAACTTTATCAAGGAAAATGTAAGAATTTTATTTTATAATCAGTATTTGTATACAAAGGTTGAAACGTTTTGTCTCTATTCCAATTGTCATTTAACATATATACTCCATCAAAAATGTACCATCGAAAGTTGATTATGTGACAAAAGTTCAGAATTTCAACTTTTATTTTCTGGTATTTACATTTAGATCTTTTAAACAACTTAGGACATACCGCCTAGTTTATATTTTTCTTTTCGAATAAGATGTATGCTAGAACCGAAATTCTGGATCAATTATCTGAAAATCATTTTACTTTATTGTTTTCTTCCAGTATTTTGATTGTCCTGGTCATTTTCAAGATTCCGTTGATATTCGTAGGTTTATACTTAATGTATTTGTTTAAACATTATTTTTTAACCGATACTCGCATTTGATTAGATTTTCTGTTTTTAATTAAACTGTATGGTTATATATATATATATATATATATATATATATATATATATATATTAATTAAATCATCGAGCTTTATATTCGACCTCAACAGAATTCAGAAAGCACTGGACGGCAGTTTCGTCCTATATTTGGGACTCTTCAGCAATGCGCATCCACTACCAGGAATCGAACCCAGACAGTTTAGGTTATTAAGCTGATATTATACTAACTGTACTACGGGCCCTGGTGACGAAGGGGTAACGAATTAATCTCGATGAAGTGCGCCGCTCCTCACGAATGCTGTGGTGGAACTAATCCAAGCTCCTTTGCCCATAGGATAGTGACGCCACGACTTCTCCAACCAAGCCGCTAAATCCATAGCGTGTTTCGTGGTTGAAGCACAGAGTTAAAATTTAAGACTCCTAATAACATAGGGTGAAGGCACCAATTAAATCTGGTGTGTGTTTGGGGTCGCAGAATGACAAACATTTTTGTAACAAAGTTTTGCGCGATAGTGAATGCACTGACCAGCCGGGATCTTGAAAAACGAAAGTGTCCTTATCGTGCCAATAGACGTTAGACTACGCTCGCACGATGAAGATTTTCTTCTCCTAAGTATTGTTTCTTTTTGGTTGTTGGTCGATAATTTTCTACAGCATTTTCTATCCTTTGAAGCTTTTAGCATTTTTTTTTACATTTTTACAACTCTCCGTACTACCGACTATTTACAAAGCTCGACAAGTAGAAAACCTTCTGCCTCTCCCTGCCAGTCTGCCTTTGATATGTCGAGTCTTCCTATCTCCTTATGTTGTCTGAAAGCTGTTTCTTTCTTATTCTAAACAGTGTCTTCTTCATGTGCCATGTCTTTTCAGGACGTAGGCGGTCATAGATTTCCATTTGGCTCTGACTCTTGTCGCTCTCAACATTGTTCTTCTGGGTATCTCTCCCAAACACCACTTTGGCATCCATTTGCGCAGGCCTATCAAGTAAGTCTCGCGCTGCTTTCGTCTGTCTCTCTTTCATGGAGAAATCTCATCTGTCTCTTCTTTATTTTAAATATGAGTTTTTTCCTCGTTTCCATCATCTCCAACACCCCATCGTTAATCACGTGCTCAGTCAATGGTATCCTCAGAATCCTTTTCTAACACCACATTTCTGTTGCCTCAAGCCTCTCTTTCATACTTGAGGAGATAGCCAAACATTTACTGACATACAGAATGATAGATATTACATAGCAATCCACCACTATCTTCTTTGTTTCCAATTAGATTTTCTTGTTTTTCAGTACTCTGGTTAACTTTTGAAATGCGTCCTTGGCAATGCCAATGCATTTTGGGATCTCAACATCACACTTTCAATCCTCTGTCAGCACGATTGCTAGGTATTTAAATTTTTTTAAACAGTGTCATTTTTTTAAAATGTTCTCGTTGTCTACACGCTTAGTCTATGGTATTCTCAGCATCTGTTTTTAGGACGACATCCCTGTTACCTATTTTTTCTTCATCCGTGAGAAAATTGTGCAGTATTTTCTACTATAAAAAATATATTATTTACTTGTTCGAAATGTTCGGACTGGGCCATGTATCCTTGGGGATTTGTCTATGTTGTGGATTCTTGTTTAGAAAAACCATACAATATATTAATACCAAAAACATATATGATACATAGAATGTAAGTATATTGAATAAAATATATACAGCATGTACACGGTTAGTAGATTCAGAAATACTTGTTAGTAGGATTCAAATATATACAAAAAGTAAGTCTGGGTAATAGTCTATATTCTTGCTGACCAACGAGCGTCGGTTTAACTGCTCTGACAAAGACCAACTCTAACAACAACTACATTTAGTTGTCCCTCCCACTAAGGGCAACATGTGACACATGGTCAGTTATAAGTGGGGTTTCTGGGCTATATGGCCCGGCCAAAAAATGTCTGTCTATTTTTGCCCAGTCGTGATTCCACCCCTCGGCGGAACCACGACTGGGTTATTGCTCTCTGCTCGGAAGCAGAGAGCGCCCTCTACCCGAAGGCAGAGTGCTGACAGTGCCATAGTCGCAACAGCAGAGGCAAATGCCAACTACGCTTTAAAACTCTAACAACAACAACAACAAAAACAACTCGTTCTGTGTGGGAAGGATTATTTGTATACCATGGAAGAGTCCATAGAGTGTGCGAAAATGGGTGACTCCCCCAACAGTCTAGTTCCACGTGTCATGCATTTTCTGAATATCTCCGGTGGATAAAGGCGTTGGCTGAGGTAATCCAAAGGTGACTTAACCAAGAGACCTGTGAGTTCAATACAAAGTGAACAAAATCATGGGGAGTTGTATTACTAAAGGGAATTAACTGAAACTGAGTTATCCAGTAAGGGCATTGCATGTAGAACTAGAACAATCTACCTCCTTGGACTAAATAAATGGTTTGGTTCTGTTTGAAATTCTAACGTACAGCATCTTAAGAAGTCCGGAGCGTACTGTCACCGAAAAGTCGTGAAGGTGACAAAATGATGAGGAAAACAGTTTGAAAAATATAAATAATTACAATGCATCATATAATCAGATTTAAAGATGAATATGGCAATAAAGATGAAGACAACAGTCCGAAAAAAAAAATAATGTAAAGATTTACGATTCCTCATTTCAGAAAAATTGACAGATGACCAAGTGAAGTATGGCAATAAAAACGAGGGAAACAGCCCAAACAATATAAATTATGTATATATTTATAGTACCTCATCTCAGAAATATAGACAGATGTTTAAGAAGAATATCGCAATAATGATAATAATAACAGCCCGAGTAATGTAAAGTGTGTAAATATTTATAATACCTCATCTCAGAAATATAAACTGATGCAGAAATTATTATATGTAGAAGAAATTCTCATCGTATTTTCTTTTTCTTCCTAAAGAATTTTTTTGTTTCTTTTTTTTTTTAAGTTTTGAAAGGCATTTTTGTTATTCTAATGTAAGTTTAAATTTCGGTGTCACAATTTTTTATCCTCTGTAAAAAAAATATTTACCATCTTTCTGTGCTTGTTTGTACAATACGTGGTTTATATTTTGTTTTCTTTTTTTAATTATTGAATCATTAATATTATATTTTTGGCAGGGAACCAATAATGCTTTCGTTGGCACCAGATTTTCTATTCTCAATTAACATCGAGCAAACAGTAACACAAGTTGACTGCCAAAAACTGTTGAAAGTCATTCAGAGATTGAAATAAACAAAATGAATCTCTTGACGTCTTATTAATAATGAGCAATTTATATGGGCCTTTAACTAGAAGAGATTCTCTGTGTTGAGTATGTGAAAGGTCTCGAGATCATTTTTCGTTGTTGGTTCTCAATTTCAACAGTTTTTAATATAAGTATATTAAATAAATAAACGGTAAATTCTGTATAGGCGTGTGTTTGAAACCCCTTTGACTCATATACGCTTTCGGGAAATTTAAAAATTTAAAAACAAATGTTGCTTTTAAGCTAGTATGAGGATATAATATCAATATACTTATGTCTATGTGTATACGCAACGTGGTGTAATGGTTAGCAATTTTGACTCGCTAGAATCATTATAACTGAGGATTGAGTTCGACCTTCACTGGGTGTCCCATACTCTTAAGCTTGCACCACATCTAAGTTGCGCTTAGAAAATCACCTCACAGTTAAAGAGTACTGAAGGCTTGACAGCGGACTAAGAATTCTCTCAAAACAATTTTGGGGGAGTGCGTTGAGGTGTGATGGATATCGACTCAGAATGAGAAATCGAAGAGCCGAAATTGATTTTATTCGCACAAATGTCATTGGGAAAGGTATTTAATTCATCTCTTTTCCCTCCAGCTATAGATTGAATAGAAGGTCAGATTGGGTTCTATGCGCTTGGTTGGTAACCGGTCTACATCAGAAAGTAATAGCAATCTACTGCGTGAAAATTTTCTGCCTAATAAATCTTGTCTCTTTCGAGACATGATCGGCCAGGCGTGTATCACGCATGGCATTTCAATAACTGAGATTTTATTCTTCCTCAATGATGCTCGTACAAGAGAGGAATTTATGCAGTCATTTCAGGTAGGCTACTCATAGATTTCTCCATCCCCCCCTCTCTCTCTCTCTCTCTCTCTCTCTCTCTCTCTTTCTCTCTCTCTCTCTCTCGTCCAACACGTCCTGTAACTTTCTTCAACTTCTTTTTATTTAAACGTCCGATCCATGGTGTTCCCTTCAGCTTTCTATAGAATTATAGCTTACTGCAACCATTAAATCAACGTCTATCACGAGGAGTGGTCCAGTTTGACTCTTATTGTATTCGGAATCGCTGTAAAACCGCCCAGAACAAGGTTGAAAACAAACAAATTATATGCCAAGATTTTCTGGGAGATCACATATTATGCATAGAGGCAAAGTATCTGTGCTCACTATTTTAAATTGCCCAAAGATCATAGCTTCCTCATCATAAGGGTTCTTTGCCTCTAAATCAATATTAGAAGCCACTGGTCATCCCCTAACTCAGTTCCCCCATTTCAGTGAACATGATCTTAGCAGATCTTTATTACAATTCAAAAAATCTCGAGATTTAACAAAATTTTTATTTCTAAAAAAAAAAACACTGGCCAAGAGAAAATCCCTGTGGTTTTCATTAAGAATATCCACCTGGAATTATACCTGATTTTAGCAAAATTATTTAACAGTTGGCTTAAGGATATATAATTCGTAACGTATATGGAATGTATTAAACGTATGTTGGGGTTTCAAGAACGCAGCGAGCGCTAACCCCATTCTAATATAGATCCATTAGTTTCTTGGCATTATTAGCAAGCTTTTTGGGGCTATAATCAGTAAGAAAGATATTGGTCTTCGGAATAAGGGCATTTTTGGATGATTCTTAGCTACCAATACTCACAGTATCAGTGAGGCACTGAACAAAAAATACCCCAAGTACCATGTCATTAGATATTTCAAAGGCTCTTGAAAAGATGTGGCACAAAGGACTGATGCTCAATATCTGTAACCGTGGTATTGCCAAAAGAGTTATTTAAAAAATAATCGCATTTTGATTTGACTTAATTTTTTTCTTTTCAAGCATTTGCTGGCTGGACATAATTAAAACCTCATTGTTATACATTTCTAATCATTCAACTCAAGTGCAAGTTTAATTACGAGGAACGTTATGCAAGAAATAGAAAAATTCCGTTCTGAAGTGCCAAATTAAATTTCTTTGATAACTTACGAGTTTCAACGATGATCTGATTTAGTTAAGTTTAAATTATTTTTAATGAACTGAAACAGACACCATTCACTTAATGAAAGATATATGTAAGCTATTGCATCATACAAACACACACCTTGTTAAACATTGTTGAACTAGCTAGATGCAGCCGTAAGTTATATTCTAACATTTTCTTTTCTCACATTCTCATCTGTGAAACTCTCTTCCATTTTATATTTTCTCTGCCACCTAAAATCTTCAAATATTTTAATGCCATATTTATCGTCTTCTGTCTTCCTAAGAAATTACTTCCATTTTTCTTTTGCTTCCTGAATCCTGTTTTATGATTGTCTCTTCTGTCCTTGATTGAAGAGAAACAATTTAAAAAAATTATTTTCATTGTCAAACCATAATAACCTTTTAAAAAGATGATATTAAAATGAATTTATAAACAGCCTTTATGAAAGTGAAAGTTACAACCATTTAACAAAAAGAATACAAAATACGTTCGTAACGAAATCTAAGCAAGTATAAAATGCTACAAGATTATTGCCAAGCCAATCTAAAATTGAATCAGCTGATACGGTAAAAGGGTGCACCTCCAAAATTCTAGATGATCAAAGATTTGCATCTGATCTCACCTCCGATATTGACCTAACAACAAGTGTAGGAGGGAAACTGGCTAATTACATTCAATACCTCAAAAACCAAACTAGTTACATTCCATCATCGCCGAGCAAACGAATGATGAATGGATCTTCCTCCAGGGCTGCTCTGTCTCTGAAGTAACTATTTGGTCTTAATTTCAACCTAGGCCTCAAGTTAAAGTCGTACATCCGATCTATCGCTATTTTTTTTTTATTTCCGATTATAAAATGTCTGCTATCTTATGATTGTATTTTTTGCGTTGGTCCATTTTTCTATCTTTTAATAAAAACGTCGATAGCATTATTCACAAGAGCCGAAATAATATCAAAACTGTAAAACGATATACTATAAAACATATCAATCAGGCATATATTCTTTTCCTAAGTAGTCTCAATCTGAATCAATACATTTTATACAGCAGCTGCTTTGTTGCATTTTCTTTGATTTCCTCGGAGTTTTGTAATCTTGTTTTTTTTTTTGTTTGTTTGTTTTTTTAGTGAGATTTCATTTTTAAGTGAAAAAAGACACGAGGTTGAAACATGGCATTTGTCGAACCTGTTGCTTTTGGCCAAAATCTGTTAGAATATTTCTGATATGGTGAAACGACTACACTCTACACACATTTCTTATAAACACTGCTATAAAAAAACGAAAGCGAGCGAGGACGTTATACCTTAGTGTGTATGTGCTACTGCGTTCAAAGTTTATCTGTGCTAAACGATTTTTCTCTGCGTACTTCAACTCCGTTACCATAGCAACAATCCTGATACATTTTATACACTACCCGCCAAGATTTTTTTAATTAATTTTTCTTTTGCTTTTTTCTTTCGCTAAGTTACTGTCAATCGGTTGTTCAACTGCAAATGGTACAAGAAATTTCAATCTGCATATTTGTATAAGATTTGGTAACCATTGGTCTATGAACAAATATTTACAGATGCACATATCGAGCCGAAGTATGATGCTGCAGTTCTCTACGAAGAATCCTGAGTTTCATGGTATTAGAGTCACGGTTTAATAATTTTTAAAATGCATCTCTTAAATACGGATTAAATCCAGTACGTTTGACGTGGCGTAATGATGACTAAGCTTGTATGGCTAAATCCATTACAACTGAGTAGGAAGTTCCATAATCATAGGTTACTCCATAATTGAGCCCCTTATAAATTACAGTTAGTAAATATTATTACTGCTATGCTCAACGGAATAACATTAATCCTAAATATTCGTCATCGTTTCTACTTTTATTTGCGATTAAGCAATATTTATTATGTAGATGTAGTTTACTATTTCATTTAATATTCATATTTTATTATTCACAAATCTACAGCAATTATTTAATCAAATCTTTTTTGCTTCTTATGCGATGAAATTTAATATGCTTTATTAAAAGTAGATGTGTGCACATTTGTCATTTGAGTTTGAATTAAACACCCACTTTCTTTGGAGTTCTTTTCGAATGAGGGATAAATTTTCGTAAATAACCGTTACAAATGTCTATTGTAATATGGAATTGTGAGCGTCTATGTAAAATTAAATAAAAGAGAAGAAATGTTTTTTTGATGGGGGGGATATTTTTATGACCAACTTTTGTAATATTTGGGTCTAACAAGCCGCGATAATAACATCAGGACGCGGTGAAATATGTATTATCCATTGTAATAATCTAAAACCTTTTATAGATTATATTATTTTGTTAAATTAAATAAATGAATTTAACATTGAGTTCTCTTGAGTTCGTCTCGATTGGAATTTACCTGGATTGTATACCTGAATCCTGTTCTATTATTTAATTTATAAAAACGCACTCTCGGAAGATATTTTCGTTTGCTCCGGCAGATGACTGATTGAGACTTCTGGTCCAGCTTACAAAAGAGCCATGATAATTTTAAAGAAATAAGATTGAATTTCTTAATTACTCCATGGCAATTCCAAACCTCACTTGAACTGTGATTAGGACAATATGTGAGATTCCAGCCAAAATTTCAATCTGGACCGAATCTCCGATTTGGTCTGAAACTCCGATTTGGGCAAAAATGACAAGTCAGGCTAAAATTATGTTTTGAAAATCACAACCTCTGTGAAAATTCAAAACGTCACGTTACGAAACATCTCATATTAACACTGATTCCTTGGCCTTTTGTGTAAATCAGTTTTATTTATTGATTTCATAATGTTTCGTAGATGATGAAACTGAATTGAAAAAACAAAAAAAAATATAAAGATTATTTTGTTACTTTAAAGTCAATATAAATTAAAGCTTCTAAAATCTTTTTTATCGGTTATTCTAGGATTTAAGCTTTTAACTGTTCATAGCAAGTGTGGCCTGAGTAAGAGAGTTTCAGACACACGAATGGACAGACAAAATTTGCAATGTGTGTGTGTGTGTGTGTGGTCGAGAGTGCTCAGAATGTTACGCACAGTTTCCACACATCACAGAATGACTCTTTCGACACCAAGAAAAACTAACCAAAAAATTAGATCTTCTTTCCCCATTTAATTTAAATAAGGGTCTGTAATGTAAAGAAAGGTATTAATCCGTCTCTTCCCTCCAGTTATGGGTTAAATAATAGGACAGATTGGGTTCTATAGCCTTGGTCGGCTACCAGTCTACCGCAGAAAGCAATGGCAACCTACTGCGGGATAATATTCTGCCCAGTCAGTCATGTCTCGAAAGAGACATGATCGCCCAAGCGTGTATCACGTATGGCACTTCACTGACTGACTGAATGTGGCTTACTGCGATCTTTCCTACAAACATTTCCCTGGCAACACCTCTGAAGAGTTTTTTAACCTGCTGCTCTAACTGCATAAATTTAGGCGTGCTATTAGATTGATCCTGACGAAGAAAAATATTGTCCTGAAACATGGAAATTTTTTTGTGTAGTGATATAATCTATTGTAAAAACAAAATTACAATTCGCAGGAGCCTGACTGCAGCGACATACTGCGACTTGATATGTGCATCTGTAACTGTTTGTTCATTGACCAAATCTTACGCAAATATACAGATTAAAATCCAATTTATAATCCACTGTAATAACAAACTTACAACATTAAGCTCTACTGTATGGACGATTCTTTATAAAAGTAAATGGATGAACAGTGGGTGTTATATATATATATATATATATATATATATATATATATATATATATATATATCAGAAGGTACTTTAAGAACACATTTATATGAATAATATTTTAGTTCCGCCATGAGTAGCAACCTTTAATATTCTCATTTTTTGCTGACAGGAAATGAGAAAGAACACGAAGGTCTTTGCACAAGCTGCTAATTGAGGCGACGCAGAGATCATCATCACTCTGGAAAGTGGATATGTGATCAAGAGAAATGAGAAATGTGTTTGAGCGAACCCCATATCCACAATTATGAACACGATTATGAAGTTCAAACCGATATACAAAGTCAAAAGTAAAGTGATGTTTGATGATAGGAAAGCTACTTTTTGGCAAATGTAAAGGCTGTGAGAAGTATCCAGTACCTCGTCACTGTATATATATATATATATATATATATTATCAGAAATGTTTCTATATTTTTATGGAATTTTTGTTGGCAAATGTAAAGGCTGTGAGAAGTATTCAGTACCTCATCTCTGTCTCTCTTTCTCTCTCTCTCTCTCTCTTTATATATATATATATATATATATATATATATATTATCATATTATCAAAAATGTTTCTATATTTTATGCAAATTTTCGAGTCTTGTAAATCGCAATCTCTAATACTGTACAAAAACATTTATAAAAGTTCATACATACTGATATGCATTGTGAGTGTGTGTATATATATATATATATATATATATATGCATGTATGTATGTGTGTGTGTGTGTGTGTGTGTGTGTGTGTGTGTGTGTGTGTGTGTGTGCATAAACAATCAAGTTGTTCCTTGTTATGTGTAGAATACAAGAAATGATTTCAAAGGAGAAACTAATCTATATTTAATCTAATTTCATACAGAGTCAACCTGAAAGACTCGGTTCCGCTGCCAAAACATTGATTCATTGTTTAGACTTATCGATTGCTTCTTCTGTTCAATGCTAACAGCACAAAATCAGACTTTCAGAGATTTACGAGTGACTAATTAGAATCCGGTAATCATGCAATGTCCAATTTTGCGTCTTATTCGTGTGTTTCGCGTTTAAAATGAATGAAAGATAACATTCCCGTTCGCATTAGATAGGTCCTTGTGAGCCTTAAATTCTGAGTAATTTTTCAAGGGTGCCGGTATGATGACGCATGCAAATTCCAGTTCTAGCCTACTGGAACCTTTATATTTAAACTAAGCGTCTTTGTATTTCTAACGTTTCGACGCAATTTGTAATATGTATTTTTGTATTTCTCCCTCCACTATTTTCTACATTTTGACTGATCCCATTAGTAAAACCATTATAAGAATATTGAACATAGAATACGCTGAGATAGATTTAGTTTCGCTCAAAGTCGCAAGTTGCTACAAAGACAAAACATTAACCAAAAAGCTTAAATCAGGTTCTTCAATAACCTTACTAGATCGAGACTTTCATATTGTTGTCATGGATGCTACCAAACTTATTCAGAAATATCTAAACTGTCAGTTATATGCAACTGTATTATAAGATCAATGTTGAAAAAATGGATTGTATAGGATGAAGCCGGTAGGTCTTAGCGAAAATAATTCTTCTTCGAACCTCGTAAAATGGTACTAGAGAACCACAAATATCTGTAGCAAGTAGAAGAAACTACGTTACTTGATTTCCAAGGGCAGCAACGGCTGAAATAAATATCATATGTAAATTGAAGAGAAATGTTAACGTGACTTCAAAATATTAGAAAAAAATTGCCATCAATACTGGAAAGATGTCACTTATAAAACGAAGAGAAAATAATGACATAATCAAGAGGTTCATGTGTCATACCAGTTTTTTTAAAAGTTAGGAAGAAAATCCTGGAAAGAAAGATAGCAATTATTGTTTTTGAGTTTGAGTTTGTGTTTTGTTTAACGCTATATGAACCTCTGTGAATTATTTAATGCGAAAAAGATGGGGGTTTATGGTATTTTTGTTATGTTTGGCTATAGTGAGAAGGTTGAGTTAGTCAGGTGAAAAATTTTTTGTTTTTATTCTTTTTTTATTTTAGAAAACTGGAAACATCTTATAGTTTTGTATTAAAACTGTTTTACTGAGAATAATTTTTTCCTTCAAAAATATATTTTTGGTAATATTTTTCCTTTAAAAATGTATATTTTCTATAAAATCTATTTTTATCTATATATTTCTATAAAAGTCTATTTTTATACTTGCATATAGTTTTGAGCCCAGTTTGGGGGTTAAATATTTACTCATAGCTGGGACCCTAACAGATACTACAACTCAGGGTTAGGGTGTATTTGGGTACAACAGCGATTAATACGTGATTCCATGCTCCTCGCAATCTACCAATCTGATCTTTTGCTGCCGGATGCAGCTTAACGTCGTGCCTAGGACCAGTAGTTATTGTACTGAGAAACTATTTTTTCAAAAAAATCGTTTTATTAGAAAGATTTTATAAATATTAGCGGACAGTAACACTGGCCTGAAGTGAATGTTAAATACTTAAAAAAAGAAATAGGCTAATATTAGTAATATCATTATTTGTGTGAAGTTACTTCTCTGGACAGAAACTGTCTCTGATATGTTTTTACATCGAGTCAATCATTTGTTTCTGGCTGTTTTGGTATATACAAAAATGGGAAAAAGTAGTGGTATGTTTTCATTTTTACGGCTGTCAGTTAAGTTTTTGTTAGCTATTTGTATTACAGGAAGGTAGCAATCACTGAAAGACATGTTTATCCAACCATTTGCCCAATATATTATTATTAAGGAATATAATATTATTAAGTTTACTTTCAATATTCAAAGTGCCAGCATTCGGAATGGAAGTCTCAAATGCAATTCGAGTGAACACACAAAGAGAGAGACATATGCATGAAGAGTTCCATATCAATATGAATTTTTCACTCATTTGAGCGTTTAACTTCTGAATGGTACGAGGTATTTTGCAACGAACTAAACGTAACGGGATTTGAAAACAGAATTTTATCTATTTTCGTATGTTGCTTAAAGAAGAAAAAGTATAGAATAATTAATTAGATAGAGAAATGTTGATTACTGACCACGTGTCGTAGAACAATATCATACAATACCTTCATGTGTTCCAAAAGAAAGAAAGAGATGGAGCGTGTGTTCTAATCAATTCAACCAAAGCATACGATCCGCTTTTCAAGTAAGTTTTCACGAAAACGAAAAGAATAGGTTGAAGAGAAAGCATTAATTAATAATGTACACAACAATTATTAATATTTTAATCCCTCTGTATATTTCATATCCTGTCTTTCATCGACATATAAAGTTCTGAAATGAATCGTTTGAACATTATTTTTTATCGATACTCGTTAAAAATGGCACATTATCGATTTGTTATCGATATTGTGCCATTCGCAGGTTCGAATCCTGCCGAATGGCACATATTTTCGTAATAAAAATTTATCGTAAATAATCAGGCCGGTAGATATAAATATATAATACTGTTTAATTAAAAAACAGAATATCTACTTAAATACGAGTATCGATAAAAAATAATGATCAAACAATTCATTTCAAATTGTCGGTTGTTTATAACCAAGTTTCGTTATATAAGGTTCTGTAACTTCCGTTAGTCAGTCTATCCAGCCGTACGTCACCGATTAAAATAGCCACATATTTACAGATAGGAGGAGAAATGCATGCAAGTAAGAAGGTACACAGTTGAGTTTACTCGGGTACGAAGCTAAGTATCATAAATATTCATTCAGTTTTGGGAAAAATTAAACGTTTTATTATTTAACATACAAAATACTTTCGCCATTTTAAAAACAATTAAACAATTAATATACTAAATACGTATTAAATAAAAATGAAACATTGTTTTTGGAAATTTTTTGCATATATTTTCTTTAAATTATTATATACAAGATTCCAGTTTCCAGTTTTTCCTGCGTTTTCCAGAACTATAAGAACTATAAATCAAAAGGCTTCAAAAGTGGGAATTTGGCTCAGAAGAGAAATATTTACAAATAGCAAGTTGCATGTTGCATGCTCAACAGTACGAAATCATAAGAATTTATTTATCGCTGTTAAAGAGGAAAAGGGGGGAAAAGAAATGTTCTTAAAATATTGTTTACCATGAAATCCTATAAAATTAGATTAAATTAGAGAAATTAAATTAAATTAGAAATTATCAAACCTCGAAATATCTTTTGTATTTTTCCAAACAAATCAGATTCATTAAAATTTCATTGATTGGTTTAAGAAATTCCAGTGTTTGTAAATCTCGACAAAAAATGTTAGTGATAACTTCAACAATACTAAATACTATGAAAATTTCAAGATGGTAGCGTGTGTTGGAAAATAATTCTAATATCTGAAATTTTAAAAAATAATAATAAATGTAAATAGATATGTTACGCTAAAACATGTTTATTTAATAAATTATTGCTCATATTTTTAAAAATCAAAACACAGATTATAAGTTCTTAAGGTCACATTATGTTGAAATACCAGTTCCAGTATGAGATTGGATGTGCGGTTAGTTAAATAGATAGTGGCTCGGAACATTTAATCTGAGAACAGATTTACAATTGTTGTCCGGTTAATTATATGCACAAACGCGCAAATACTTTTTGGAAAAGGATAAACCAACCTATTCTCCCCACAGCTATGGGTTAATAATAAGACCTGTATCACTAAACAATTATTATTTCAATGCAAATCCCTACAATCTAAAAGTAACTGCTGGCTTTAAGCAACCACCAAATGGTTGATAAGCCGTAAAAAACGAATCAATAAAAAAAAACAGATTATAAGCAACAACTCACTCGATATAAATATGACGTGAATGTTTTACGAGATTTATTTGCTAATATGTTGTATTATATTTTGAATTTTTCTGTTAGTTGTAAATATATTATTTTGCGAAATTAACACTCTCTATAAATTAAAATAATTTCAGGTAAAATAGTAAAGATCACCAACGAACACATCTCAAAATCAAACAAACTGTATAAAATGTTCAACAGAGGTTATCTAAAAATGTATATTTATGCGATGCTTCTTCTTCTTCTTCTTCTATGTGCCCTGTCCCTTCAGGACGTAGGCGATCATGGATCTCCACGTCTCCCTATCCCTTGCGGCTCTTAGTATGTTTGCTCCTGTTGCTCCTGGCAACCCCCGTTCCGTCATCCACCTGATCAGGCCCTGCAAATATGTTATCCGCTGCCTTCCTCTGTCTCTCCTTCCTTCTATCTGACCAGTCAGTATCAGGTTCTCCAGGCTTTCCTTCCTCATTGCATGTCCCAGGAACTTCAGTTGTCTCTTCCTGATGCTCAGCATCAATTTCCTTTTTGTTGCCATTCTTTCTAACACTTCGTCGTTGCTTGTATGCTCAGTCCACGATATCCGTAGCATCCTTCTGTAGAACCACATTTCGGCCGCTTCCAGTTTTGTCCTCATTTTCGATGATATTGTCCAGCATTCACAGCCGTACTGAAGAACTGACATCACGTAGCAGTCTAGCACTCTTTTCTTCGTTTCTATTGAGATCTTCCTGTGTGTTAGTATTTTGCTCATCTTCTGGAACGCGTCCTTTGCCATGCCAATTCGCCTTCGGATCTCCGTGTCGCACTTTCCATCTCCTGTTAGGACACTTCCTAGGTACTTAAATTCTTGGACTTGTTTGATTCTGTTATCCCCCACCTGTATTTGGCATTTTGGGTTGTATCTTTTGCTGATGACCATGCACTCAGTTTTCTTAAAGTTTATTTGTAGTCCCATCTTGTCACTCTCCACTGCTACTTTCTGTATGAGATCTTGCAGTTTCCTTTCCGTGTCCGCAATCAGTACTGTATCGTCCGCGTATCTTATGTTGTTCAG
>JBBBDQ010000559.1:365000-425000 GCA_037127315.1 Ascarosepion bandense
CCGCTGCCTTCCTCTGTCTCTCCTTCCTTCTATCTGTCCAGTCAGTATCAGGTTCTCCAGGCTCTCCTTCCTCATTGCATGTCCCAGGAACTAGAGTAAAGAAATAACCGTAAATGTAGCATTCTGACACTGAATCGTTGAACTGGCCTCCCTCTCGTTTGAATCTTTCAAGAAGATGAGATACAAACTTTTATATCAATTATACGCCTACATCAGCAGCAGTAGCCAATGGCGATTTTAGAACTCTGAAAATGGTGGGGCTACATAGAGGTCGAGATGTTTTCAGTAGGAGGGGCAAACTCAAGTAGCGTCTGCATACTTCAGAGACATAGAAATTCGGTGCCGATTGTCTTCAGTAAATTGGAGAAAATTACTGACCAATTCTTTCACTCGGCCATAAATCACTAACAGCCTATGTATCTACATATCAAGTTGGGGACATTATTTCTAATTAACGTCTTTTTTCAGATATGAAAATATGACTATTAAGACTGTTTCCCTCCCTAACAACACGTCTGTTTCTATCTATTTGGTTGCTTTATTTCGTTTGATTTTCTTTAAAGCTGGTTTCTGTATGTGTCCTTATAAAGCTAAATGAAAAAGAAAACGCGGAGGAAAAAGTGCTGAAATCTTATCAAAATCAGACACTAATCACTTTCATAAATTTTTTAAGCTTATAAAAATGAAGGGAACAACTGCGGAGGGGGGTAGCTAAAATTCTAGAGGATCTTAGTTTCATCTGCCCTCACCTAGAATTGCCACTGGCAGCAGCATCAGTCCCATGACTGGGTGTGGTCGTAGAAAAGCTGAAAAGATAAGCAGCTTAGCTGCTGCGTTGAAATCGGGATAGCCATTCTTTCATGCATAGCGTGTTTTTGATAAGTAAGCCTGGCGGAGCTCATCCCTCTTCAAGTTTACGGGATAACTTACTCGATATCCTCTGACTTGAAGGCTCACCTTAATCACAGAGAACACGGAAATTGATTCTTCTGGGGTAATCCTCTATCCCGGCCATCGACCTCAATTTAGGAAGCCTCCTACCTAGTGATATTACACTGACTTCATATCTTGGTTTGAAGCCCAGTGTACTCTATTGTGCTACATAACCGTTGATCATATAACATGGTTCAGCTGCTCTTTGATAGGTATTTTTTAACCCTTCTGAGTGTCTAACCATGTTACCGATGAGAGAACCGATTTAATTACCTATGAACAGACCATGTGGCAGCTCGTAGTGTGTAGCACTCGTAGGATGGCTTAATATTCATATGTATGTCATTTTTCTATAAACAAATCAAATAATCTCTTTATTATAATAATAGCAGAAAATTTTATAGCAGAGAAAAATTACTAATCAAGCTTAATTACATCCAATTACAATTGGATATAATTAAGCTTGATTAGTAAATTAAATAATTATTTTTAAAGTATTTCGTTGGAGCAATTTTAACTTTATGAAAGCGAATATTAATATTTTTTAAACGGATGTGTGTAAATAAGCATTGAGTGATTGTTGTTTTATTAATTATTTTTATCAAAACGTTTCTATGCAAGAAATATTTAGTATTCAGATATTTATTACATGGAAAATATTTTTTGCTTTGTTTTTTTGAGCACCGATTTTGTAAGTGAAAAATGAATGGAAAAAATTTAACCGATATTTAGTAACTTAAAGATCTTTTTTAATCGTGAATTGTATAGATTTTATGGTGTTCTGTTGAAATTTACTTAGTGGGATTAATAAATTGAATCAATAAATTGTTTGTGTGTAAGTAAAGATTTTGTAATGGCATTTCTCCTCTGGACGATGGCAATCAGATATCTCTACATGTTTGTTTGCTTTGAACTGGTGTGTTTCAGAAATGCGTTTATTATATTCGAGTGCTCTTTAAGTTAATATCTTACTTTTTTTATCCTGTGTATTCATATCTATAATATGTGCGTTTTGATGCAGTGGATATCGACTCGGAACAACAAATCGGGGTTCCGAGTTCGAATTCCAGTTGAATTCCTTGCATTCACTTACGCACAATTACTCTTGAGAAAGGTATTAACCCGTCTGTTCCCTCCGGTTATGGGTTAAATAATAGAACAGATTGGGTTCTATAGCCTTGGCTGGCAACAAGTCTACCGCAGAAATCAATGGCAAACTACTGCAGGATAATCTTCTGCCCAGTTAGCCATGTCTCTTTCGAGACATGATTGCCCAAAAGCGTATATCACGTATGGCACTTTAACTGACTGACTCATATCGTAAACGTATTTTATTTTAGGGTAATGTCATTCAAGGGATCTTAGCACAAACAAATAATGATTACAAGGGATTCCTCATCTGAAAGCTTTAAACGGGGATCAACTGATTGATTCGAACAATATCTTTCTTCAGTTAAATCAATTAAAAATCGAGAACGATAAAAAATTGTCAGAGATTATTTTAATTCTTATTATACAGCTAGTCCAGATTCAGTTACCCATTTACACATACTCCTTTGGTAGGTTAATCGATGTTCCCTTTATATTTTTGATTTCGGTATCTCTTCTGAATGTCAGATTCTCCAAGTCCTTATGATATGAAAAAAAAAATTTAACTACCACAAACTATTTTATTTTCTTCAAGTGCCTCCTTCATATGTGTGGGATTCACTCTATAGCATTCTCTGCCATAGAAGAGAATTAATATTACATAGCAATGATTTTTTATTTCTAATAAATCGTCCTCTTTCTTAATATTTTAATTGGCATTTCAAAGTCATCTTTCTCTGTTTTAAAGTGCATTCGGATTTCATTGTCACATTTTCCGTTTGTTAAAAAAAAAAATACATATTCAATCAGGGTAACGAAAGACCGAAAGCTTCTTTAGCGACCGTATAAAAAGTGTTCAACGTCACCTCGGAAGTTTCCACTCATTCATCTGATTCAGCAAATATGAAGTCTTTACTATAAATACAATAGCCAATGTTATTAGCATATTAGAAGGTTTCTGCTCGATTGGTTCAACGTCTTCTATTACAAAGAACACTGGCTGATCACCTCAAGAGAAAATCTTACATTACTGTAAAGCAGATCTAGTTCATTTTCTTAAACGTTCACTAACCCAAGATCAGTGCTAGATTTATCACTTTGAGCCAAAGGAAAAGAGATAATCAATCCAGTGGAAACAACCCACCACACATGCTTCAAATAAGGCAAGTTTCTTTCATCTGCAGGAAATATGATAGCCTAGGTCATTGGGAGGTGAAAAGCATTATGTTTAATGACTATCTTCAAAATAGTCACTCTATCAATGGAGAGAAGATACACTCCTTATATTCTTGATTTGATTTCGTTTTTCCCCAACATGAAAAAACATGATTGGAACTGTAGTGATGATGACATTGATGATGCTATTGTCAATGTTTTTGGCTAATGCGATCAATAGTCTTTTTTTTGTCAGATGTCAGTTTACCTGTAAATAAACAATGCGGTTTTAAATAAGAGTTGAAATTAATTGATGCATGATTTTACTTCTTCAACATCATTCTTTTCATAATTAGCCTATAAACCTTTCAGCCCACTCTCGTACCCAAAAAGGAGCAATACGGTTATAAATAATATGAGTTTAATTCATGCAAGATGTCACTTCTTTAACATTACTCTTTTTATAGTTAGCCTATAGACTTTTCAGCCCACTCTCTTATCCAAAACAGGGCAATACGGTTATGAATAAGATGAGTTTAAATTAATCCATGCAAGATGTCACTTCTTTAACATTACTCTTTTTATAGTTAGCCTATAGACTTTTCAGCCCACTCTCTTATCCAAAACAGGGCAATACGGTTATGATTAAGATGAGTTTAAATTAATCTATGCAAGATTTCACTTCTTTAACATTACTCCTTTCATAGTTAGCCTATAGACTTTTCAGCCCACTCTCTTATCCAAAACAGGGCAATACGGTTATGAATAAGATGAGTTTAAATTAATCCATGCAAGATGTCACTTCTTTAACATTACTCTTTTTATAGTTAGCCTATAGACTTTTCAGCCCACTCTCTTATCCAAAACAGGGCAATACGGTTATCATTAAGATGAGTTTAAATTAATCTATGCAAGATTTCACTTCTTTAACATTACTCCTTTCATAGTTAGCCTATAGACTTTTCAGCCCACTCTCTTATCCAAAACAGGGCAATACGGTTATGAATAAGATGAGTTTAAATTAATCCATGCAAGATGTCACTTCTTTAACATTACTCTTTTTATAGTTAGCCTATAGACTTTTCAGCCCACTCTCTTATCCAAAACAGGGCAATACGGTTATGATTAAGATGAGTTTAAATTAATCCATGCAAGATGTCACTTCTTTAACATTACTCTTTTTATAGTTAGCCTATAGACTTTTCAGCCCACTCTCTTATCCAAAACAGGGCAATACGGTTATGAATAAGATGAGTTTAAATTAATCCATGCAAGATTTCACTTCTTTAACATTACTCCTTTCATAGTTAGCCTATAGAATTTTCAGCCCACTCTTATACCCAAAGAGAAGCAATACGGTTATAAATAAGAAGAGTTGAAATTAATGTATGCAGTACTTCACAGCTCCAGCCTCATTGCTAGTTTTTAGGCATTACATGTCATCCTCGCATGCGAAAAGAAACGATATATTTATGAATAAGATGAGTTGAAATTAATGCATGTTGTATTTCACAGCTCGAGCATCATTGTTTCAGAGTCAACCTATGGGGCTTTCAGCCCACCCTTGTACGTGACTTTGTAACTTTAAATTAACAGAAACATCATCATGAATTCAAGAGAGATGTGTGAACATAATTTTTTCATCTAAATTAGTGATTCTCAACTTTTATAAAAGTAAATAAAAAATTTTGTATTTTCCATACATACTGTTAAGTGAAAAATAATTATTCTGATGTCACTGTTGGTCCATGCGGAATTTTTCAACTTCAGTTCTTTGCTACGTTCACATAACATTGTGTCGTTTGGAGTTGAGCAGAAAGTTTGCAGTTAGAAATAGCGTTTGATTTCTACGTTAGAGTTACATCAGCATATTGTTTGCATATTTCTCAACCAATAGACAATGTCTCTGCAATATTGCCAGAACATTCAAAGTAAGTAGGGTAGCAGATTGAAGAACACGTTAAAATATATATTGTTACCAAAGAACTGAGCGCTCAAACTCAGACTCAAGAAAAGTGACATAAACTAGTTCAGTAAAAAAAAAGACACAAAAGTAAACATCACTGATTAATATTAAATATATACAAAAGGGCACAATGAAAACGATCTACTCCGTGGATGGAATAAAGTGTTCGGTTTGAAATACCGTCAAGCTTATAGAGGACCATAACAGAAACCTGAAAATGGCAAGTAGTGCCAGACTCCCTAGCTATACCGCAAATCCGCCCCAAAGGCATTACGGATCCATGGGTAAACTAATTATCTGTGGTTCCTACAAAAACCACTCACAGGAATAAGAGTAGATGTTCAATAATATTAAACGTATTTTTTTTTTTACTGGTACTTCAAGGAAACTGTTATTAAAACATTAAAAAACAAACTGTACACAAGCAACTGAACATGATAAACACTGGAAAAATACACAAGGCTTGATAAAACAATACTACTCAGTAATTCACACAAAATACATGTCATAATATGAAATTACTACGAACTTATTATTATAAAAAACATCTGCGGTATTTCTTTTCAGAAAATTGATTCACTACTGGCTTGAAGTCAATGGTCTTCGGAAATAGGATGTCATTTTCTATGCACATGAATAAAAGCCTGTTCAAACTATGATGCCCCATTGTGCTACGAAGAATATTTCAGTTTCAATCTTGGAAAGAACGTTCTCCTCTCTAATTAGTCACCATCATGCACATTAGCACTTTGAGTGCTATTGCAACATTCTGAATTACAGATTTCATATTGTTTTAAATTATTTTTTCTGTACAATGCAAGGAGAGTCTCCCAATTTTCATGTGGTGCTTGAGATGCTCACATTCATTTAAAAGGTCATCTTAATTCAGGTCTTGTTGTGTAATGGTTAGCAAGCTTGTCTCGCTAGAATCATTACAACTGTGTAGTGAGTTTGATCCTCACTGGGTGTCCCTTACTTTCGGCCTTGTGCCACATCTAAGCTACTCTTAGAAAATCACGATGTTCACGCTTTTGCTTTAGTGCATCAAAAGTAATTGTTTTATATTCACGGAAGAAATAATAAAAAAAATAAATCTGTAATAAAGCATCTGCAACTTTTTCAGTTTAAAAATCAGAGTGTCCAGAATAAGGAGGAAAGTTTCCACGTTGAACCTTTCGGTTATACTTAGAAGCATCTTTCTGTTTATTCGTCATGTCTAGTTAGACGCATTATTCGTTTTCGTTGGCGTTTTTTCTCATCACTTTAGTTTTTATCTTGGCTTTGACTTCATATTAACTAAGCATATCTCTCGTTTCTTAAAAATAGGTTTTCACTTACTGTTCATCGTCAGCTGGCAAAGAATCCAATGCATATTTTATTTTCTTGAAATCCCTGTACAGACCATGAACAACTTCAAATCGTGCTGATCATCGTGTGTCAGACAGACGCTTAACCACACAATCTCTTTCTAGAGCTGATGTCAATACATTCCAGAGATGAGTAGCAAAAATGCATATTGAGGCTAAACAAAATTAAAGAATTTTACGGTTTGTAGACAACACTTTACTGCTCTCTACTCCCATCAAGTTCAGGCTATATCCAGCACAAGAGACATGAATGGCAAATTATTGAGTTAATGAATTCGTGTATGCAATCCAGTATATCATTAAGACATATCTGAGGCCTTATTATATGACTAGCAGCGGTAGTTGATAGTAAACTTTTGTTCTCATTAAGAAAATTCATAGCATTCTTTATTAGATCCTTTGCCCTATGAGAAAATATAGGAATGAACATAAAGAAACATCCCATAGTCTCACAGTCTCTAATGTATCAAATAGTTAATATCAGTTGATCTGTGTAAGATGTCTGGAATTAAATCTACACTTATTGAATAATACTCAGGACTATTTTACTTCTTCGATATAAGTACAAAGTACTCTGCCATTAATTCTTTAAATTTCTTACAAATGTTTGCAATCAAATATTACGGATTCCTTTTCCCAGGATTTACATACATTTTAAGATGTCCTTTCAAGAAAGGGTCAAATTAACTCAGCATCTCTAGTATATCTAAATATTTACCGCTTCTTCTTACCCAATAATCTAATTTTCTCCACGAAATGAGAAAAAAGCGAGTCACACAACCCACACGTATCAACACTTTATTTCAATATTTCTGTTCTCAGTTTTGTCGTTCAAGTAATAAAGATGCTATGCTTCCATTTTCTTTATGTCTTATCAATTTTGAAATTTGCACTTTCAATGTTCTTCTCCATTTTCTTGTTCCACGATGACATTTTTGTGCTTCCAGTCATTGATCCCCGATGTATCAAAGGGAGATTCTTTTTTTGAACAAAAGGGCAATATGCAAATTAGTAAAAACGATCTTGTTAGAGTGAAAAGTGTAGCCATTCACGTTTTACACACACGCCATTCCGCAGTTCCCGTTGGAACAAATTGTTTGATAAATACCTTGCCTTCATATTCTCCACTCCAGCAGTGTTATACACTGCGCCTGAGTTTCAAAAGTTTCTCTCAAAATTCGGCGATGATGAGTGCCCACTACGAATTCAGTAATCTATTGCGCAATTATCGTTAATGTTCCATAGCCCAGTAATTGTCTCTTGAATTGCAAACGCCTTTACTGTTACGGATTTATGTATTTCATTTTGTAAAATGTCACCGGCAACAGCAACAGGCAATGATGGTATTTATGATGAAACTGGATTATTGGTTCAGGAATTAATGTAAAAGTGGATGCTATATCTGAAGAAACATTCCTAGTGGCTGAAAATGGAGACGTAAATTCTAATATGGTTGTTGTATCTGAAGGAACAGTATGAGTGGCTCTCATTTCCCTGTGTTAGCAACGATCTTAATTTTGGAATTTTTGCTATTTTCTACTCCTCTGCAGCTCACTTCTTCTGTGCTTCACTCAAAACGCCAAGTTGTATTTCTGCTGAAAGGCTTATTCACCTGGAAATATATAACCTAATCCCGACTTGGCAGCTACGATACAGTCGCTTTCTCACCGACGCAGTGTGACTTCCCTGTGTCTCTTCTACAAACACTTTCGTGGCTTCTACTTCGATTAACTTAGCTTACTGGTACTCCCTATATACGAATTTCCTCAAGCCACAAGATTAGCAACTAGGCCCCACGCTTTTACTGTGAAACCAATAAATTGTAAATGCACTTCTACTCCAACAGTTTCTTTTCTAGTACTTCCCGCTTGTGGAATTCTCTTCCGCATACTTGCTTTTCTGACAGTTACAATCTCCAAAATTTTAAATGTAAAGTCAATAGTCATCTCCTACCTCACTAAATTACATCCTCTCTCTCATGCTTTTCTACATCCACCCCACTCTCATCAGTACTCTCTTCCCTCTCCTACTCTCTTCCTGACACTCCCTGCAGCCTCTCACTCCTCATAACATCCCACCTCGTCTACCCCACTCTCATCAGTAATCTCTTCACTCTCCTACTCTCTTCCTGACACCCCCTGCAACCTCTCACTCCTCAACAATCCTATGTAACCCCCTGCACAACAGTGGCAGTAAAATGCCTTGCTTGGGGCGACACGATTATAAAAAAGATTTCATCCAACACCAGGATGTAGGGTTATATTATATACGCATGACTGCAACAATGCCACAATATGTAAACATTCTGCTTACATAGTGAACACCTCCTCCCTGTAATTGCACAAACAATATTTATTCATAATACAAACTTTCTACTTTTTGCCGATTCACTGAACTGCCAGAGAAGATATAGATATAGCTTTGTGGCATATCTAGGGAGTCTGGCACTGATCTAAACTCAGCTGCCTATAGATCTACAAGAATATATTCAATGCTTTTCTAAATTTGCGCCATTAATTTCTGATTCATACATATATTCACAAACTATCAATATTTAGTAATTAATACGGCATCATAATTTCATAATCTAAAATATTGGCTACCTGTTTACAGTACGTCAGTCAGTTAAGTGCCATACCTGGTAAACGCTTGGGCGATCATGTCTCGAAAGAGACTTGACTGACTGGGCAGAAGATTATCCCGCAGTAGGTTGCCATTGCTTACTGCGGTAGACTGGTTGCCAACCAAGGCTATAGAACCCAATCTGTCCTGTTATTTGACCCATAACTGGAAGGAAGAGACGGATTAATACCTTTCCCAAGAGTATTTATATATGATTGCAACGAATTCAACTGGAATTCGAACTCGGCTCACCGATTTCTCGTTCTGAGTCGATATCCACAACAAGTGTTTAATGTTGTGATTGAATATCAGGTTCAATCAGTAACAATCAATGCATAAATACAGGGTGGGCCATAAGTCGCGCACCAAAGAATTACGTGAAGTGATGCAATTGTGCATCAACGCAAATGGCGAGCATTTTGAGCAGTTGTGATTTTACAAGCATGTACAACGTGTTTCTCAGTTCATTAGTTAAGCTTGGTTTTAATAAAATAACGTTTATTATTATCAGAATTGTTTTAAATGCTTTGGTGCGCGACTTATGGCCCACCCTGTATATCAAATAAACATATCATAACTATAGAGTAGGTCTAATGTTAATTCTGTTTCTTCATATTTGCATTAATTCTTAAATCCATATGTGTAGCTAGTTGCAATTACTATGATTTTTAAAAAGTAGTATTCGTCATTCAAATTAAATGAAGAAAGGAATTCCTCAACAGAAACGACAATTTAAACAAACAAAAATACAAAGCCATTTTATCAGAAAAATATCTGAAGAGAAATATTTATTACTTTCTTTGTTATTGTAAAAATGAACATCCAATGATTAAACGATTTGTTTTAGTTAAGAAAGCGGGATTACTGTTTTTTGCTGTTTTGAAACGAACATAAAATTTTAGGATCAGCTCCCCCCCCCCCATTTCTTTACGATTTCGACATAAACAAAAAAGAGAGAGAAGGCGACAGAAAAGAAAATAAAGAAATATCAAGGCAACTGTTCTATAACAATAAAAAATAATTTATTTAAAAAATGTAAAATATAAATATATTACAATATAACAATCAAAACAATATGTTTTCAGCCGAGGTGAAAATTCAGAATTAAGCAAACAAGAGAAAAATAAAAGATAATAGTATCTCCCACAAAAAGTCAATAGTAGTCTTGGTCACAAACATATAAATGAGTTACTGGCGAGCCTGTTTCTGGTCTGTGTGAAGACGAATTGTCGGGTGTCATGGTATATTCTTTGATTTTTCCGTATTAGTGAAATTGTCAGTTAGCGGAATGAACTGGCCGGATGAATCAGCCCTTCCATTTACATAGGTGGGTGGCTCTTTGAAGAAAGCCCTTGATCAAAAGTGAACTTTCTCCAACTTACTTTTTTATACGGGAACCAAGTCAAATGAAATAGATCTTTCTATCATGACATATATTTTCACCAATTGCAATACGCGTGATTTGTCGTAATAATTTAATTACCTCCATGAATTCACTGAAAAAACAGCATAGTATGAAGAAAATAATCTCCGATCTAAATAAAACCAACATTTCATCTCAAAATATTCATGTTATTAAGAGGATAGATCAAAGTATTTTTTTAATTATTTTTTTAATTTTTTATTCATTTTGACACGTTCAAAATTTTGGCATGAAATCTTGTTTTTCCTTCGTCTGTGAGCAATGCAATTTTTAGAAAAGTAAATATTTCGCAAGTCACTTATTTGCCGGTGAAAAAATCATTAATTTCGAAATTCTTGCAAAATTCAAATAATTGTCGGATTTTAATGAAAATTTCAGAACTTATTTATATATGACTGAAATCATTTTTAAATAACAGTTTTAGAAAATCTTGGTAAAAATATTTTTACATATGTTACCCCCCCCCCCCCACAAATTCATTTCTTGAAATGTCTAGAAAATTTTCTAATTATGCATAATATTAATTAAATTCAGGAGTTATGAAGTTTATTTAATTGAAAACTAATATTATTTAATTGAAAAGGTTGTTGTTATGTGCTATACACACACATCCGAGCACATGAAGAAACTATCAAGTGGAATGATCTCAAAATATTACTAGGAATATCAATCGTGGCCGATATTGTATATTTAAAATCGTCTTCACTGAAATTCTGTCCGTTTTATTGTACCTATCAGAAAACATAGCCTGTGCTCAAAGAAAGCGAATAGACCTGTTCGTTTCAGAAGAGCCACTTGCTATCTCGGCGACTTCAAAGAAACACTACTTACGTTTGCCAATACGCAGATTCCAAAATAAAAGAGGATGATTTATCACATCACTATCTCTCTCTCTCTCTCTCTCTATATATATATATATATATATATATATATATCGGGCGCCTCGGAGTGGTGTAATGGTTAACCAGCTTTTCTTGATAGAACCTATTACAAATGAACACTGAGATCGATCCTCACTGGATGCCTTATACTTTCGGCCTTGTGCCACATCTAAGCGGCGCTTAGAAAATCAACCATCTATCTAACTCCATTCCTTCTCTCGGGGAATCTATATGAAAACTACCGTCTCTACTTTACACCAGGGATATTATCTTTTGTCACAATGTATAAATATCTATTATCTTAACAGCGTTCCTCAGTAGCGTAATTTATTTTTGTCACTGATATAGTTCTTTCTAACAGAACTTCTATCCAAATTCAACACTGCATATAATATTAATTCAAGAGCTTTTATAGGACCATAAACTAAGAATAACATTTCTGTTCTTGTAATGTGTCAATATCTATTTTAGTAGCGTTCTTCAGTTGTGCCGTTAGACTCCAATCACAAGATTTCTTAAATTAGAAAAGAAAAAAATTCCGATTCACATTTATGGAAAGTTATGTAAAGAAACGCAATTTATTTAGCGAACAATCGTTTTCATATGTACTTGGAGAACCGAGCAAATTAATTCTTATATTTTCATAATTACGTTTCTTTTGAAAACTATTTACAAAGTAAATAACGACTCGAGACTAAGTGCTCGGCTAATTTATTTTAATATTTCGAAGCTGTTCCCGAATCTTAACATTTGTAAAAAATGTGCTGAAATGTATTTACATTATTGTAGAGGCATTTCTAAAATGGTGACAACGGAATAATTTCCACATCTTTTATGTGAGAATATCTACTTCTTGTTGTTTGCGAACAGATTAACATTTCTCCATGATAAGAAATTTAAGCAACGAAAAAACTCAAACACACCAATGTAAGTAATAGGTACAATACTAAATAGGTACAATATTAAATAGGTAGAATATTAAATAGGTACAATATTAAATAGGTACAATACTAAATAGGTACAATACTAAATAGGTACAATACTAAATAGGTACAATATTAAATAGGTACAATACTAAATAGGTACAATATTAAATAGGTACAATACTAAATAGGTACAATACTAAATAGGTACAATACTAAACGATATAAATCGAATAACATATATAAACGTGGGTAGTATTAATAATAATAAGACATTCGGGGCTTTTGTTAAACTGAATATGGCTCGATTAGCTCAATTTTTTACTTATTGATTTGTTTGACGGAGTATCAACTATCTAATGCCAAAATTTAGTTTTCGTAGGCAAATCAAAATATGATGCATATTATTCTGCTCTAACAATTATATTTATGGTAGATGATACTCAACTTTTGTCTATACACATGTTTGTGTTGACATGATTACTAGGGCCGGTGATATGTGTGTTTTATCTTGTATACTTTTTTTTAAAGTTATATCCTAAACAAAATATTGATTTAAAAAAAAAACTATAGATATAGTGATATAACGAATGTGCGTTGTGGTGCAATGTATATCGACTCGGAACGACAATTCGGAGTGCCGAGTTCCAATTCCAGTTGAATTCCTTGCATTTACTTACGCACAAATAACCTTGGGAAAGGTATTAATCCGTGTCTTCTCTCCAGTTATGGGTTAAATAATAGGACAGATTGGGTTCTATAGTTTTGGCTGGCAACCAGTCTACCGCAGAAAGCAATGGCAACCTATTACTGGATAATCTTCTCACCAGTCAGTCATATCTCTTTCGAGACATGATCGCCCAAAGTGTGTATAACGTATGGCACTTAACTGATTCATAAGATATTACATGGACGTTATGAAAGTTTTTCATGTTGGCTGTTCAGTCGACTTTGTTTGTTGTGTCTGTAAAGTGTGGGTGGGGATTATTTTGTATCGCCCCACCCATCACATATAAAACCACATTTGTCAAGATAACAATGAGGGACAAACACGTAAGAAGTTACAGACAAGAAATCTACCCACTAGCTGCTTTTAACCGCCGGGCATTTGTTGAAAGCCCCACATCATGCCTCAAAGTAAGGATAATACCGAACTATATAATTTTACTTTAACTGAAACCTTCAGCAGAAAAAGGTACTTTCCATCATGTAAGTAAAAATCATTTAAGTGTAAGTGCTTGTATGTTAAAGTAGATGCTTTTAGCTTCCTTTAAAAAATTGAGTGGTTTATCTCAAAAAGATGAAAAATTATGGTACTTCGAATGTCGATAAACTTTAAGCAAATTTTTATTTTTTTATTTTGCGGTAGTAACTTCTGATTCAAAGTACCTCAAATATTTTAATATTTATTATATACACACACACACACACACACACACACACACACACATCTTTAACGGCATATCAATTCCTTATATGTCATTTAATGCTGAAATTTAATTATCTTCGGTGCTTTGACGTAATAAAATTATTATATGTTATTTTGCTTTCACAGTTGATTACATGGGAGATGATACTTAGATTTTGTGTATGCTTGTGTGGACATAATTATTAGAGGTGGCGATGTGTGTATTTTAAATTGTAGTTTTTTTAGTAATATTTTGGGTTAGCGCTTTCATTGGATTGGGTTTTTTGGGGTTTTTTTTTTAATCATTTCACCCGAAGCAAGGCATTTCACTGCCACTGTTGCGCAGGGGGTTACAGAAGGGAAAGTGATGAGAAAGAGTGGTTAGGGTGTTACATAGGGGAAAGTGATGTGAAAGAGTGATTGGGGGGTTACATAAGGGAAAGAGTGGTTATGGGGTTACATAGGGGAAAATGATAGGAAATGTCAGAAGGAGGGTGATAGACGGGTAAGGATACCAAGGATGGGAAGAGTGTTTGAGAGAATGGGTGCTAGTTAGTGTGTTAGGAGATGTCTATTGACCTTACATTCAAACTCCTGGAGATTGTAGCTGCAGGGGAAGCAAGTATACGGAAGGGAATTCCACAAGCGGGAAGTGCGAGAAAAGAAACTATTGAGTAGAAATTGCGGTTACATCTTATCTGTTTCACTGTAAAAGGGTGAGACCCAGTTGTTAATCTAGTATCTCGTGTAAATTCATACCTAAGGGGCACCAGTGATCTAAGTTCATCGGAGCAGAAGCCGTGAAAGTATTCATAGTAGAGGCACAGGGAAGGTCATGAGAGTTCTTTCATATTGGTAATTCTGTTATAAATAGTTATTGTCAGTAATTGTTTGTCATATAAAACTGTATTAGCGATATTTGTACTATAAAAATGTACTTTTACGCTTTCATAGTGTTTTGTTTTTATTCGGGTGTTGCACTATTTGCCTATAAGCCAAGTAGACAATTTCAATTAAGTAGTGTTTCCACACGCCTCAGTACTTCCAATCTTGAAAATAAGAAAGAAAATCGAGTGACCAGATCCACGTTTATATCGTTTTGAGGAAGAATAGTTGATAAAATAATAATTATATGAAAGACATTCTCTTAAATTGGGTATTCTACTGACAACTTTCATAAATGTTCAAAACATTTTCAAAACATTTTCTTGAAGCAGCAATTAAAACTTTTGCAAAGTTTAGGTGATAGCTCTCGGCTAATTTTTTTTTTTAAGAAGTACATGATTTTAATCAGGAGTAGTAGTCTTCAGAGATCAAGTCTGGAAACTTCTGAGAAGGGCTGAGAAATAGATACTTGTTCTTATTTCTCTAGCGGAAAATTAGAGGGAAAGTTAATTACAAAATCTTTACATTATCTGACATTAATGAGCTCAACGCAGGACTATTCATGTTGGGCGGATGTGAATGTTTTTGCCTCTCTTATTTGAAATATTCCTCCGCTTGCAGGAGCTACGTTTTTGTTTTCTACCTTTTCTACCTTGGCTTGGAGTGCATGTGTATAGCTGCTCTTAGTATTTTCACAGACTTTCTTGCATTGATTTTGAACAGTTCCGATGACATTATGTTTGTATTATAATGGTTCTTTTTAGAGAAATGGTAGTAATGTTAAAGGTGACCTATGACCGCGAAACCTTAAGGTATGTATGTGGTCTGGCTATTAGGCACATTTTAGTCTATGTCGGTATAACGTTTCACATGCTAGAAAGGACCCATTCAGAAATAAGGGATACTGTTCTGGTCTATATTCTTTTGATGAATTCTGAGAAAAGAGTTTCAGAAATGATTGATTTGAAGTCACCCAAGATAGTTTTGATGTATTTTCCTATAAAAGGGAACATCGAAGGAAGCCTTTTGTTTGGCCTCATCACTTTAACGGAAAGCGAGTGAGAAAGAGTTTCCATCTATATTGGGAACAGGAGTAGGCCTATCCAAGAATTCAGTTCATATGCTATAGAGATCTCATGCCAATATTCGCTTTAGTGTACTATCCATTTCTTGTTATGAATATTGAAATCACAATAAATATGAATATTATCACTTTGTGGACGATAGAATATGAAGACAAAAGACAAACAGTGAACGAGGGCAGCGCAGAAGCACATGAATTTGGATTGTGTTCTCGAATTGTTTTTATAGCACGAAACCCATAGCCACAGAGAGTATTTGTTTGATTTGGGTCGTGTAACCCGAGTTTACAATTTGCTGAACTGAAATTTGTTGGTTGAGTAGTGCGTTGTGGTACAGTGGATATCGGCTTGAAACGAGAACTTGGAGAGACGAGTTCGAACTTCAGTTGAATTAGTTGCAATCACTTACGCAGAAATAACTTTGGAAAATAGATTGATCCGTCTCTTCTCCCTCAAGCTATGGGTTAAATGGTAGGGCAGATTGGTTTCTATAGCCTTGGTTGGAAAACAAGTAATGGCAATTTCCTGCGGGAAAATTTTCTGCCCAGTCAGTCATGTCTCTTTCCAGACATAATTACCCAAACGTGTATCCCCTATGGCACTTAAGTGACTAAATTAAATTTTAGACAGAAACAAAAGTTTTTATGTAGTTCACCTTCTGGATATTTAGACCGCATGCTAATGTAGCAGATATAGCAATTTTGGTCTACATTTAGCATCGGTGATTTTGGCTTGACGTTTCTCTGTTTCATAGTTTTGTCACATCTTCATATAGAAGGTGAGGAATCTACGTAGCAAAACAGCAACACTCGCAGTGATACCAATCTTGATAAGTTTCCAGAAAGCAAAGCCGTAACTATGTACCACAACATGGCATCGAGACACCCCAATGAACTCTACTGGAATGTCCGGATCGCATTCATCAAACGTCAATATAATTGCACCAGCAGATAGGACAAGCTACTTAGAATTACAGTGTAGATTCTTCTACCACCACCCAACATAGCTTTGCCAGTTTTTCCAATAATCCGTAAGAGGGCGCTGTCAAGCAGCCATAAAAACAAAATACTTCGTATCATTCTCTTTCATCTAATTTTCCTCCCTTCATCTTAGAGGTACATCACTCGGACCCTAAACCCAGGCATAAAGATAGAATTTCCTTTACTGACTGAAATTACACACACACACACACACACACATACATACATACATACATACATACATACACACGTGTATCATTCACTCAATTCTTATCTTATACCGTCTTCTTTCTTCGGCATATATATTTGCGTATTTTCACTTTTTACTCCGTTATAAAAAAGCAAAAATGTAAAATATCTCTTATTAAAATTTTCCTACACATGTCATCTAATTGTTCAAAATATTGTTGCTAATGCTGTTAGTCTATCTAGAAAAAGTGTCTGCAACATGGAACAAAACTATTAGGTAGATATGTGGGTATATCAAATACCTCAGGTATTAAATCTGTGGATATAAAAAATACGTTAGGGAGTTTAATATCCCGGATTTGCATAGTTTACTGCCTTTTGGAATATGACTAGACAGAAATCGGTAACCTGAGAAAAGTGATTACTGATTTTAAAATCAAGGTAGATAAGACTCTCTCGTTATCTGAGAAAAACGCTTCAAGTGACCAACGGCTTCATCGTTGTGATGACGATGAATTAAGTATAGCTCGGTAATCTGAGTAATAGGTAAAATAGTTTTTGCAACCAACTGGCGTTACTTTTATTCCGATGAGAATCATGAAAGTACAGAATGTGTGTGGATGTAATGTGGGGAGATGCTCAAAATGAGAAAGACTGAGTTCGAATTCCAGACGCGGTTAATTACTTTCCTGCAGTTATTATAACTCCATTTCTTTCATCCAGCTGCTAGTTAAATAGTAAAGCAGGTTGAGTTCGGCAGCCGCGATTAGTAACTAATCTAAAAGGAAAAACTGCATTCAAAACTATAACAATTGTCCATGGTTCTCGATTCTTACAAATTTGAATAGAAAGAAAAAATACATTATTTTTAATAATATTGTGTTATCAAGATAACAGGAAACAATATTGTGTTATATATATATATATATATATATATGTGTGTGTGTGTGTGTGTGTGTGTGTAAATAATTTGTTTAAATATTATTATTGATAGATACTTGTATTTGTGTAAATACATGTTTCTAATTTAATAACATATTTATATATATATGTGTGTTTTTGTGTGTATGTGTGTATTATTTAACGTTTTAACGTTGATTACCACCATTATTAGCTACCTTAAGAGACATAGTTCTTTTGATATCGAAACAAAATGTTCACTTTTAAATTAATTTTTTGAACGTTGTTAATATTTTTTTCGTTCTTTATTCACTTGGAGATATATATATATATATATATATATATATATATATATATATATATATATATATTGGCCGTGTTTATATGCGCTAAAAAGCCTGCCTTCTTCTACTGGATGCTAGAATCGCCGACTGACGCCAATTCGGTCGGGTTTCAATCCTGGGTTAGGAGGCGAACGGAGTCTAAGCCATACTGATGAGCTGTAATACAGCAAAACAGATCTGTCTGCGGATGACTATAGTATATATATATATATATATATATATATATATATATATATATATATATATATAATTATTACATTAGAACATGTGCTAACTACAAAATTGTAAATTTTGTTTTGACATTGACAGAACAATGTCTCATCAGCCAATCAATAATGATGGTAATAAACTTTTTTTAAAAAACATTTTCCAAATACAACGCTGTAAATTATGGGGAATGCTAAGGGTCATAATTTAATCTCTAATATCTGATTTTTTAACCTTTGATAACAATTTTTTAAATAAAAATTAGGTTTATCAATGCGGTCTACCATTATTAAAGTTATGACGTGTTTTAAAATTTCTAGAAACCGGACTTTCCAAAATATTTATCCTCAAACTACTTATTTAAATGGACAGATGGTTTTCTTTTAATACATTCACATGACATAGTTTTACTCGATCTTGTTAACAAACTTAATACCGTGGGACCCACAATATATTTTACATTTTAATCTAAGTCTAACAAGACATAGACCTTCCTAGATATGATGCCAGATAGAACTGATAACAAACATCATTTGGATGCTTACAGAAAATAATGGCCTTATCATTTTATATAATCATTAATGTAACACGAACAAATTTGGTATAATTATAGCATTCTATTTAGAAGCACAAAGAATCTACATATACCAATTATTACTTAAAGAAGATATGTACATACAAAACACTTTCAAAAGTCTCCAATATCCTCATTATTTCACCCACAATGCCAAGCAAAATCATACAAAATATACAAAAGCAAGAAAAGATAAAGATATTAACAACAACAAAGACAGTAATCTAAATATAAACAGTCATATAATTCTACACATTAAAATTAATAAGAAGGCCACTAACAAAACTTTGCAAACTATGAATCTGAGTCCCAAATTTTTTCATATATCCCTATTCCTGAAAAAATTACACTCTTTACCAAATCAACCTATAGGACTGTAAAAATGTTTGAAAAATTGAAATAAAACAGTTATGACCATCTATTATTTAAAACATATAATACATAAAGTAACCTTAAACTAAAATACTCTACATAATAATTACAGTATTCAAAAAATCATTTACTCACTTTTGTTTACTTACACTTTATTTAGTCCGCTCAGGTAGATTGTTCTCGTTTTGCATGCCATGCCTCCTAGATATCTCATTTATTTCCATTTAGTAACTGAACTCACCATTTTTTTAGGTAATTATCAATGATAATTTAGGGTCGAATCGGCAATGATTGAATATAACTAGGTTGGTTTTTGAGGCATTAGATGTAAATTGTTAGTTTTTATCCTAAAGAGAAGTGATAAGTAGGCAATTCCTGCCCAAATATGATAGTACTTTATTTTAGATCTAATCTGTAAAGTTAGAAAATATCCCGATGGGTCAGAGACTTACTGCTGCGGTAAAGCAATCATGTAATTAACCACGTATTGAACTCACTTTCTTTGGGTTATATCTCTGGATTATTCACCCAACGCTTTTATCCACATGGCGAAGTGTATAGTAGACTTCAAATTACGTTAATTAGCATTCATCATAGTTTGCATATACTTTTCATTTGATCTGATGTAACAGATGACAATTTTCATGTTCTAAAAGACGTAAACGAAACCTCTGTATTTTTTGTATTGATTTCTCTTTTTGTTGTTTTCATTGTCTATTTCCGTGTCAGATTCCTTTTTCAATTATCTACTTCAGCATTCACGAATAACAATAAAACATGAATAAAAAACACACGAATAATAATAGAAACAACGTAGTGTTTGGTTCTAAACCTGATCAGAAATCCAAATTACTTGCTAGTTTTCCGAATCGAATGCCATATTATACTAAAAGCGATCTGTTATATGAAACAAGAGATGATAGCGTAATTCTAAACGCAATTTCCTATCATTCGCTCTTAGTTCTATCACGGTTAGTTGACTTCAATAATGAAAAAACCGGAATACTTTCCAACCCACGAACATTATATTCAGTGTTATTTAGAAATTTGAATACCTAACTTTTTTTCGTATTAGTTTTGCTTTTTAATTTACAGTGAGGCTCATCCTGTACCAGGTGCGAGGCACGATTTATGCAAATATGTAAGGAAAATAATGGTTAGGTCTAGACGAACAGGTTAAGATTGTAGTGATCAGGAAAAAAATTAATTTGGGAATGGCTTCCAGAGTAGCGGTTCTTGGAAAGAATTTGATCGAGAACATACACTACCGGCCATAATTATAAGGCCACCCCAGTGTTTAAAAAAAATGATGTATATCATATTATTTTTTAGTATATATTGCCAAGAGAATAATTGTAAATTAAAATAAAATAGTTCTTTTGTTAATACGGCGGCACAATAACATTTGCATCAAATGAATTTATAAATATTTAATAATTACATATATTGCAGTTTCATCAATGAAAGAATGAAGAAAATTTAGGGTGATTCGTACAAGTTCATCTTTGCTTCCTTGACTTGTAAAATGTTGCAAAGTAATAATAACAAAAGAATCATTCTATTTTCATTTAGAATTATCCACTTGGCAATAAATACTAAAATTAGTATGAAATACATCAATTCTTTTAAAAAATTGGGGTTCCCTAATAATTATGGCCGGTAATGAGGAAAAACTGGAAGCGGCCGAAATGTAGTTCTACAGAAGGATGCTACGGATATCGTGGACTGAGCATACAAGCAACGACGAGGTGTTAGAAAGAATGGCAACAAAAAGGAAATTGATGCTGAGCATCAGGAAGAGACAACTGAAGTTCCTCGGACATGCAATGAGGAAGGAGAGCCTGGAGAACCTGATACTGACTGGACAGATAGAAGGAAGGAGAGACAGAGGAAGGCAGCGGATGACGTATTTGCAGGGACTGATCAGGTGGATGACGGAACGGGGGTTGCCAGATGCAACAGGAGCAAACATACTAAGAGCCACAAGGAATAGGGAGACGTGGAGAACCGTGATCGCCTACGTCCTGAAGGGACAGGGCACATAGAAGAAGAAGAATGTACTTCTCACCAATGGAATATGAAGTTTGCTAAATGCATGGGCTGTCCTATCCGTGAGTATTAGAACTAGTGGAACTAAGGAATGTAGTTCGTCTGAGCACTCTCCCAGGAAGTATCGATATAGCAGTGAGAGGAGACTTACTAGATCTTGTCTATGATGACGGGGTTTCAGGATGGAAGATCATTTATCGTATACCATTTTTTCCTGCATCCGTAGCAATGGATCGCATGTAGGAGTTCCAATTTAGGGCTGGCTTGAGCTTAAGACAGAATAGTCGCTCAACTCACAGGGTCTCCCCGATGAAACGTCTTGTTATCGTGACTGGTTTTATGTCCGATCGGCGATGATGGTATGTAACTTGCTTGCTTTTTGAGACATTAAATATAATCAGTCAATTTTCCCCACCTCATACACTGACTTGCTAGAAATAGATTGGAGAGGAAATCAGCTGCCGATCCCTGATCATCTAGAGTTTTGGAGGTGCGTCCTCCTGCCGTATCAGCTGAGTCAAACTTAGATTGGGTAGCGTTTTATACTTGCGTAGATATTACGAACGGATTGTATTTTCCTTTTATTAAATAGTTGCAGCTGACATTTTTATAAAGGTTGCTAATGTGTTAATTTAATAAGTTTATTATGTTTTAACAATGAAAATGATTTTTTTTGTTTTTAATTGTTTCTCCGCAAGCAAAACAATAATGTTATTCAGGTACCAGAGATTACTGGATTTTTTTTTTAATCATATCACCCCGAGCAAGGCGGTAACGCCACTGTTGTGCAGGGGGCTACGTAAGAGTGAAAAGATTGGACAAGAGAAAGCCGAAAACCACATCCTAAACAGGGAACAAGGGATGAGCCTCTACACCTGTTCAATAGACATAGGTGGAGTGTGAACCGGGCGATAGTTTAGTCTATCTACTCCAATCGAAAAAAAAAAGTGAAAAGACTGGAAAACAGAAAGCCGAAAACCATATCCTAAACAGGGAACAAGGATGAGCCTCTACAACTGTTCAATAGACGTGGGTGGAGTGTGAACCGGGCGATAGTTTAGACTATCTACTCCAAATAAAAAAAAAGAAAAGTGAAAAGATTGGAAAAAGAGAAAGCCGGAAACCACTTCCTAAACAGGGAACAAGGGATGAGCCTCTACACCTGTTCAATAGACATAGGTGGAGTGTGAACCGGGCGATAGTTTAGTCTATCTACTCCAATCGAAAAAAAAAAGTGAAAAGACTGGAAAACAGAAAGCCGAAAACCATATCCTAAACAGGGAACAAGGATGAGCCTCTACAACTGTTCAATAGACATAGGTGGAGTGTGAACCGAGCGATAGTTTAGTCTATCTACTCCAATTGAAAAGAAAAAAAGTGAAAAGATTAGAAAAGAGATAGCCGGAAACCACATCCTAAACAGGGAAAAAGTGATGAGCCTCTACACCTGTTCAATAGAAGTCGGTGGAGTGTGAACCGGGCGATAGTTTAGTCTATCTACTCCAATTGAAAAAAAAAAAGAAAACTGAAAAGATTGGAAAGAGAAAGCCGGAAACCACATCCTAAACAGGGAACAAAGGATGAGCCTCTACACCTGTTCAATAGACGAGGAATGATGAGAAATAAGAAAACTTAAGTGAACAGAAAGAATGATAATAAAACAGCTTTCAGGAAGAGGAAAAAATTGAAAAGATGGCGACGATTGGTGTAGCATTTAAATTTTTAGAAGATTGTAGGCCGCAGAGAAGGAATAGTCGGAAGAAAGTTTCACAGATGAGAAGTGTAGGAAAATAAAGTATTAGAATAGTAATTACGGTTGCATCTAGCTAGTCCAACAATGTTCAAGTGTGTGTGTGTGTGTGTGTGTGTGTGTGTGTGTGTGTGTGTGTGTGTGCTTCAATAGCTTAGGACAGTGTTTCGGTTCATTCAAAAATAACTCAAAACAGCTCACCACTGAAACTCGTAGATGAAGAAAGAAATTTAAATGGTTCTTCAGAATGGGAGTTTTATTTCTTTCTTTCTTACCGTTTCTCTCCATAACGACATTAAATTTTGCATTCAAGTCGAACGATCAAAAACGTAAAGTAATGATTTTTTTTATTGATATTCGACCAGAAAATGCTTGAAAACAAAATTATAACTAGAGATGAGGATGTTTTAGTGAAAATACTCTTCTAGTAATAACATAGTTAAAGATCTTGAACATCAATTCTTTGAACCACTTTTTGTCAAAAGCCTTTGAAATATCTAAATGCTATGGTCCTTGTGATATTTTTGTCGCCCAATACCTCATTGATTGTGTGAGTACTGTTAGTTAAAAGAAAATAATAACTAGAGTCGAGATGCGGTGAGATTTTTGAATCAATTATCTGTGTTGTTTGTCGAAAAGATTAAGAAGAAAATATTCCTGGAATAAACATTTAAAGATCTGACAATTTTCAAACACAGCACTTATGAATTTATAAAAAATATCCAAGTAGGTTATAAAAAATAATCAAAAATAATTTAATGTTAAATATGTATCATTCGGCAGAATTCAAACCTGCGAGATCTAAAAACATGATGTCGGTTGTTCTTCCATTTTGTAAATCTACTTTCCGTAACATATATATATATATATATATATATATATATATATATATATATATATATATGCGGTGTAGATATAGAAGAATCCAAAGGAGTATGCTGTATATAAAGTGGTAGGATAACTTACTGGCAGAGCTCTAAATATATATGTATATAAATACGTATAGTACAAATATACGTAAAAATAAAACAGATACGTTATTCCATGGTTAAGTGGAAGTATGGGCCTATTTCAAGCGAACCATCTTCAGCTTCTCTCTTTATTGTACAGAAGATTTTACACGAATGGAATTCACAAACCCCCAAAAAACAAAATCAGAAATAAAATTAAAGATCGCTCCCTTAAAAGTGAAAATTTAAGAAAAAATGCATCATTACATCAGTTAGGCGAATACACACACACACACATACATACATAAACATGTATACACACACACATATATACATAAACATGTACACATACATATACTCAAAGATGTCAACTTAAAGATGCATTACGTAAGTCAGTCATCCTGCTGAAATATTGATTTGGAAAGTAAAAAGTAAAAGATAAAAAACAGGTTGGGGCGAGAGAGATAGCGTTAAAAAAGTGTTTTTATAAGCGTAAACGAAAGGAGAAGAAGAAGAAAGAAGAGAGGAATAAATTGAAATTTGAAAGAAAAGATAATATAAGAAAATAGTAATAAAAAATAAATATTATATATTAACGGTGAAAGGATAAGAAATTATAATCTAAACAATTTTAGAAAATTAAAAATATCATATATATATATATATATATATATATATATATATATATATATATATAGACATTAAGGAAGGGAAATAGACAAGAGAAGAATAGGGTCAAGGAAAAAAAAAGAGGAAAAAGTTGATTAGCACGAGGAATTCTTCGGGGTCAAACCCCAAAGTGAACCTCCATTCTGATTAGCCACACAAAAAAACACCCACATACATTCACAGTAAACCGAAAGAATGTGTCATTTAAATGTAAATCATCTGCACAACCACACCAACATTGCCTGATGATGAAACCCTATCTCGAAACATAGAAATGTCCATGTCGCAATGTAAAATTGATATAACCATATAATTATATTATATTATATTAAGCTCTATAATACTCATTATATTGAGCACTGTTTATAATAAAATAAATGCCAGAGCACTCAAAATAAAAAAAAACCTTGAGTCCTCTTCACTTGGAATTGTATATATATATATATATATATATATATATCGAAAACTTAGCCGACGCGTCTCATCCACTGATGAACTTCATGAAGACAAATGTAACGCTTTTATTTTGCAACAACTATTTATAAACAAGATTAAAAAATATCGTTATTTTTTTAATTTAACCTAATAAATGTTCAAGTTAACTGAATAGTCTAGGCAAATTATGAATAAAAAACAGAACAAAAATTAAAATTAATCATCACTGCAGTTAATTAATCAACCCTGTCCCTATATTCAGAACAATTCTCAAATTATTGGCTACGTGATTTATTTGTTTGTTTGTTTTTTGTTCATTTTTTACGACTGAAATTTTATTAGAGTTAGGTATATAAAAGTATTATGTTAGCGCATGTTTTATGTCTTCTATATTCATATATTAGATTAAAATTCACATTGATTGCAGAGTATTTAACCTGCTGGAGGCTAATTGGTCCTCCGACCCAAAACTAAATGAATCAGCTTAGAAAACAGTATGATAATTTTCAAGAAATAACATTGAATTCCCCAATTCTCTTCATAGTACTTTATGCCCTCACTTTAACTTTGATTCGGAGTAAGTCCAATTTCGGCAGAAAATCTGATTTCGGCCGAAATTCCAATTCAGGTCGAAAATTGTGTTCTTCAAATCACAAACTCTGTGGAACTGCAAAAGGCCACACTACGAATCCTGAATTTAAAACAAAAAGTGTAAATTAACCAAACTTTTGCGTTACTTTAAGTGGAATTTAATAAAATAGTTTTAAAATTACTATTTCGTTTAAGTTATTTAAAAAATAAAAAATTTAAATTTCGCAAAGTGGTTGTGGTGTTTTAAATCTAATATAAATTAAAAACTTTAAAATCACTACTTTTTAAGTCATTTTAAAATTTGAATTTTAGCTATTCCCTCTTCATTCGAACACAATATCCCGATGCTATATATTTTAGCCTTTGACGAAAGGCAGGTTTTCAATCCTGGTTCCAAAAATATATATGTTTGTGTAGAGAAAGTTTAATTGTAGCGCATTTAACCGTTATTTTTTATTTCATATATTTAAGCGTTATTCCAGTTTAAAATATACTTGAAAACCGGTTGCAATGAAGACGTGTGCCAGTTAAATAATAACACGATATTTGGATACTAAACACTTAACATTTTATTCACTCCAGTATTTAATCACTTTTGATTAGACTGTGATGCGAGACCGGTCGCTCTGATTGCGATACGTAGACGTCACATTCTCTATTAGACGTGCGAGTGTTTAATCCCGACGGCTGCTTATATAATGACGGGAACTTCAAAATCTAACACTTGCAGATTAGTGCGGCTCTGAGGTCAAATGCTACCTCGTTCGGCGGTTGGGAGTGATTGTGTATCAACACTTGGCGATCCCAGCTTCTTTGATATCTGATGTGAACTGCGTGGAATATCTAAGTCTGCATCATGCCATATGTTCGCATATCGACCGGAGAAACACAATTAACTATTTCTGTCACATGGTCTTGGAAAATAGACTGCTTATTTTATGTAAATATATTTAATTACTTTACAATATAAAACATACAGTGTTCCAAATACGGACTATCAAAGGTTTACCTTAAATCAAGTGTACTTTTCTTCAGTATGACATTTTATAAAAGTTCTTTAAATCTACTATACGACGCTTTCGATCAAAATGGTTTATGTAGGAGCTAACATAAGGGCAGCTGTGAAACTTTCTCTGTGTCACTGAAGAATTGACAGTGCAGAACAAAGCTATAGCGATCTATAAAAAAAGCGTTGTTCTGATTACCTTTTCGTAAATCTATCTTATTTGTCACTAACAGAATAAGAAAGAAACGCCCTAATGTATATGGCAGATTTCTAGTTGTGGGTATCCGAACTGGTGCGGCTAAGATATGTGATCTGGCAAATGTTCTGGAAGGTTTTATTCTTTAGTTCCACCAGTCCAGACATTTGCAGCTAAGAAGTTCAATGCTGAGGATACCATGGACGGAGCATGTGTGCAACGATGGAAAGAATGCAAAGGAAAAGAAAACGCATACTAAATATCAGGTAGATACAATGTGGTTCCTCGGACACGTAATAAGGAAGGAAGGCATGGAGAATTTAATACTCACAGGTTAGATTAAAGAAGGGATATACAGGGGAGAGCAGCGCGAGACGTAATTGTTAAGTCTGAGCAAATAAATGGCGGAGCGGGCATACCAAGAAAAGAAACATTGAGAGCTACAAGAGACGGAGCCAAGTGAAAGTCCATGATCAACTACGTCCTGAAGGGACACGGCACATAAAAAGAAGATGTCAGGAACTCGTTCTATTTTAACTGCTACTTTGTGGAACAGGGTCCTAAGAAGATGCTTCCCTCATGGCTCTAATCTTAACCACTTGTCTAGGGTTAATTGCTATATTTCCTACAAATACTTTTAATCCGTACCTCCCCTCTTACGTTCTTCCAGCAACCTTATTCAGTAACCATCTACCTTCAGCAGTTCATTCTTTTATTTGGGTGAAAGAAATACTTCGTATTAAGAACTAACGATTTAGAGAATTGAAAAAAGAAACGCTCAGTATTTTGAAGATAAAAAATATCCTTTTTTCCGACATATTCTCTGACCTGTTCTCTCTCTTCACTCTATTATGTAACCTTCTGCACACCAGTAGCAGTAGTACTCTGCTTGGGGTAAGACGATTATAAAATATACATACAAAATGTTTAATAATCTTAAATAAAAATCTCAATTTGACCATTTATATATAATTTTAGTACGTTTATTTAGTGTGGCACAGATCCATAAAAGCAGAGAACTTCATAGGGAACGAAATAGCTACCCTAACATCTAAATGGTCTGTGTAGACTAGCTTCCAAAGCATCAATCAACGACATACAACCATGATGGTTTATATAGTAAGAGCTTGCTAAAGAAAAAAAATATCGGTTCCACCTTTGGGGAACGGATTCTTTAACAAGTGCATATATTCAGCTACTCAACTGAAACAAACAAAGTCATGGATAGCGAGATCAAATGTTTATTTTTTATTTTATTTTTTTTTTTTTAATCATATCACCCCAAGCAAGGCGGTAACGCCACTGATGCGCAGGGGGCTATGTAAGGGTAAAAAGAATGGAAAAGAGAAAGCCGGAAACCACATCCTAAACAGGAAACAAGGGATGAGCCTCTTCACCTGTTCAATAGATGTGGGTGGAGTGTGAACCGGGCGATAGTTTAGTCTATCTACTCCAATTGAAAAAAAAAATAATAAAGGAAAAGAGTGAAAAGATTGGAAAAGAGAAAACCGGAAACCGCATCCTAAACAGGAAACAAGGGATGAGCCTCTTCACCTGTTCAATAGATGTGGGTGGAGTGTGAAACGGGCGATAGTTTAGTCTATCTACTCCAATTGAAAAAAAAATAATAAAGGAAAAGAGTGAAAACAATGGAAAAGAGAAAACTGGAAACCGCATCCTAAACAGGAAACAAGGGATGAGCCTCTTCACCTGTTCAATAGATGTTTTATTTACACATATTCGATGTTATCAAACAACTGAATGAAGATATTACGCTAAATAAGTGCACGTCATTAGTTAAATAATAATGTTATATATTATACTAGTGTAACATTAACCATAACTAAATGCCATAAGCTTCAGAACTTTTATTATGTCTCGCCACAGTTTTCTATAATATGGGTAAACTGTCATAGTTTCTTGGGAAAGACGGTGGGGTCGTTTTCTATTAGATTCACAAGTTTTGAATTCAAATTATTCTTTCACATAGACTGGCTGACTCCAAGACGAGCGAACCATGTATAACTTGCTATTTGATCCATAGATGTAAGAGATATTTTGTTGGTAGATTTTTAATTTAATTTAAAATTTTGTGTGTTCTTTTCTAGGATATTTAACCACACTGCATTAACAATACAGCACAAACTTTCTATTTTATAAAGATTATTGAACTTTGTTCATTCTAGATGGTCTAGACATGATAGGTAGAATTCAAATAAAAAGAGTTACTTGCCTACTAAAGTGGATTTCTATGTTGGATACATTTTGCTTTATAAACGAAATTAGTTTTTGTGGAAGAGGTTCAAACCTGTCATTACAACCATAGTTGGAAAATGTATAAATGTATTACTAAAGATCCTAAATTTATTAATTCAATGTTAATGTTCGTCAAAGACGTATTTATGCTCAAGTAGATTAGAAGTACAAAAGCTAATCAGAATACAGGAAGATCTTATTAAAAACAAAGAAAGAGTGCTATGTGATATCTGTTCTTCTATATAGCAGCGAATGTTGGACGATCTCTTCATGGTTCTAGAGAAGGATGCTGAGGGTACCATGGACGAAGCACGTAAGAAACGACGAGGTGTTTGTAAGTATGTAGATGAGAAGAAAACTCATACTTATCATCAGGAAGAGACAGCTGAGGCTCCTAGGACACGTAATTAGGAAGGAGGATCTCGAGAATCTTATACTCACAGGACGGATAGAAGGAAAGAGAAACAGGCGAAAGCAGCGCGTGACATATCTGAAAGGCTTGAGCAAATGAATGGCAAACGGGGTTTAGAAGTGATACCAAGAAGAAAAATATTAACAGCGACAAGAGACAGCCGCAAGTGGAAGACCATGATCGCCTACGTTCTGAATGGACACAGCACGTGAAGAAGAAGAAGAAGAAGAAGAAGAAGAAGGGGAAGTTTAGGAGTACAATTTGAATAATAAACATAGTTTCATGTTAGATCCAATCGAATCAAAATAATATTCTATCATCATTATTCATCATAGCTTTCACTCTCTTCCCTCTTTTCAATAGCCAGAATGAAGCAAGACCATTAAACTATAGAAAGACGAATTGTATTTTCTATATTCTACCTCTCGACTAAAAGTCCTTAGCCGTGTTTGTACAATACTTGATATTACAGTTCATAAATATCAGACTTATTTGATTTTATTGCCATAGCATAGGTGTTCTTGTTCAAGTGTAGGATTATCGATTATTCATGCGCTCATGGAAAACAAGCAACGGTCACTTTAAATTGTGATCTATGCGTTGCAACATTGTTGTTGTTGTTGTTGTTCTTGTTGTTGTTCTTCTTCTTGTCAATTCCCCTCAGGACGTTTAAATCATGACTTTCCACAATGTCCTGTCTTCTGAAACACTTAATAACTTTTCTTATATTTTCATCTCTCACACACGATTCTCCGCCATCAATTCGCTCAAACCCGCTCGAGCGTTAAATCACTCTGGCCCTCTTCTATCTGTATTGTAAGTATCAGATTTTTTTAAACACTCTTTCCTTATGTTCTCTGGAAATTAAATCTCGATCTTCCTGATGCTAATCATAAGTATCTTTTTGCTACGATTATCTAAAGAACGTTTTCATTGCTCACATGTTCGGTCCATGGAATTCTCAACATCCTTCTGTAGAACATTTCTGTTGCTTCAAGTCTCTTCTTCATTTGTGCAGAGATTGTCTAGTATTCACTGTCATATATGATATCTGATGCAACACATTTCAATATACTTTATTTATAATGATATTTTCTGTTTCCTAATACTTTGCTCAATTTTAGAAGATGCCTCTCACTATCCCAATGTCACATCAGACTTCTCCACATAATTAATCAGAGATTGAAATCTAAAAGATAAATGTATTCTGATATCAGCCTATAGAAAAAGAGATCTCAACAAGGGCTGAACTCATTATAGTTGCGAAACGGTCTGCGATATGATTGGTGGGGGGATACAGGCTTAATTATTATAATAAATATATACAATAAATCAACGTAATTTTAAGATGCATTTTTATATCAGAAACATTTTTCCATCATTTTTGTTCTTACTTTTAAAAGTATTTACAAAGTTAGCTTAGTTTAGAAACCATTTTCAAATAGTGCAAAGTAGCATATCTTGAAGATCAGCGGTTGAGCATCTAACAATAAAAGTGGTAGTCGGTCAGTTAATAACCATACGTGATACACACTTGGGCGATCATGTCTCTTTCGAGATTATCCCGCAGTAGATTACTTTATGCGGTAGACTGGTTGCCATCCAAGGCTATAGAACCCAATCTCTCCTGTTATTTGACCTATAACTAGAGGGAAAAAACAGATTAATACCTTTTCCAAGGGTATTTGCGCGTAAGTGAATGCAAGGAATTCAATTGGAATTCGACTCCCCGATTTATCGTTCCAAGCCGATATCCACTGCACCACAACGCAAATCCATGGCTGTAGAGAAGCAAAAACAAAGCCACGTGGTAGGCATCTTTAATAAAGATTTTTTCTTTTCCTACACCGACTTGTATAATATTGGGATCCATAGATTTCCTTCCCATTAATAAAAAAGTGACCTCTGCTTTAACTAAAGTGCAGTTCAACCGATTTGCATCTTGACACGAAAATATTAAGAATTAGAGAAAATTGTCTAAAAGTCTTTGAAATCCTTCCAGTATCTAAATGAAATTCTACTGGACTCGCATTATGATAGAATTATGTATGTCGGTGGCTCAGCGCTGGGAAAGGCCAGTTTTAGCATAAAATATTTGATACCAAATTTTGATACCAACTATATAGGCAGGCACAGAGAATCACGATAAATTCAATTTGTATAAGATAGTTAAACATTGCAATTTTTGCAAATGAACAACAGTAGGTAGGCATATTCAAAATTAAGCATTTGGCGGGAATGGAGCTGAAGCAAAAAGTTTGAACAAATCGCGCAAAAAGCACACGCACGCACACACACACACACACACACACACACACACACATATATATATATATATATATATATATATATATATAAACAAACCGAAAAATTAACTTAGCCGAGGCACTTCATCCTCTTTGAAATTTTATGAAAATAATGTTAGAATTTGATTTTGTGATAAGTATTTACATATAAAAGTCAAGTGTTATTGGCCTTTTTAAAACTTTTGATATAGGAATGCTTATGAATATTCATCAGGATAGCGGAAAGGTTAGGGAAGTTTATGGACGTGAGGTAATTCAATGTCTAATAAACAGAAAGCGAGTAGGTGCTGTTTTATATATATATATATATATATATATATATATATATATATAGCTATCTTCAAATATTAAAAGCTAAAGGCATTCAATAAAATCGCCATTGGCTTCAACGACGTTTTTCAGGCAATTACGGTTTCTCCTGTGGCACTTCTGGGAGTGATCTTTGATTAAGTTGGTGAATTCTGCCAAAATACTTGCTTTGAGTTGGTCTTTGGGGTTACCAAGACTTTTGTTCAACTGCACTCTGTACATTATAATCATGTTTACAGTCTGGAGAAGTAAGTTGCCACATCTAAGGGGCGATGTTTTCGGGGAAATCTTCTGACAGCAGTGACTGGGTTTCCCTGTGTGGCATAGTGCAGTTCTTTTTGTCAGACATAGGGTCTTGACCCAGGGCAGCACAACACCTTCAATGCACTTTATGAAGACCTCATTGTGGAGCGGTGAATGGAGACATAACATCCCGATCGATAGTGATCACTACAATCACTATGATATTAACTGGATATATCATTTAACTCATTATGAATCCTCTGTGCTATCTCAGACTGGTGCCCAAACATTCTGAAATTTTTGCATTGGATATTTTGACACGAATGGCAAGCAGAACAGCATGCTATTTCGAAATATCTTCCGAGTGAATTCCGTGATTCTGCTCTTATTTCCCAAAGATGATGCCAAACTGACCTTCCTATACTGTGTAATTGACAAAATCAAAATCAAAGAATGCGCATGCGCCAAGTTAAAATAAAATGGCGGCAATTCAGCTATCTCAACCTGTATACATAATGATGACCTAGGCATCACTGCAGACACCATAGCAATGTCACTGCTGTCTTATTTCGTCTAGAAAATGTTGCTAACGATGTTGTACTTTATATCAATGCCTCTGAAACTAGATTTTTAAGCTCCAACCAGCATTGCTCAATACAGACTATCTCAAGTATATTAATAATTTTATATACTTAGAAAGCGAAATAAATTCTAGTAAAAATTATGTGAAATTTTGCATAGCAAGAGCCTTGGACGTCTTGAAAAAAAATAATGTAATTTGGAAATCTGAACTGCCAGACGATCTCGAAAAAAAGATACTTTCGAGCCACTGTATACGAGGTGATAGTGTATGGTGCTACTGCTTGCAAATTGACTCAAACCTTTGAGTCTAAGCTTGATTGTACGTCCAGTGGGATGTTAAGTACTATGATTAAAATCTCTTAGCGACAAAACCCAAATAAATCAAAGTTCTGTGTTCCCATTATTGATATTTCAATAACCATACACGAACTCAGAATGGGGTTTTCCAGAAACTGCTGATGAGCACGACAAGAACGTACGAGTGATCTACTGCTCTTGATACCTAGCTATAAATCAAGACGAATTGAGAGCCTAGCAACTAGACGACTGTCATTTTCACGACATTAATTTACTAAACATATTGATCAAATATGATGTGAATTAAAAGTCGTCTATTTAAATATCTCGGCAGCTCTTCCAAACAAAAGAAAAGGAGTTGAAACATAGTATCAGGAGAAGTAGTTTTTATTCAACGATCAAACATACTGTTATAGTGCCCAATCTATAGGAATGGACTCTTCCTCCGTCAATAAATACTAACCTGAGAGACGTTCGAAGACGCACCTGCGACGCAGCTGAATGACAGTCTAGAAGCAGTTTGTGATAGTCAAGATGCAGTGTAACTATACCCTTCGGATTTACACTTCTATTTGCTGATTACTAACACTCGTATTTCTATATATGTTCTTGTTATTGTAATACACTGCTTGAAGCTACTGTTTCTGTCTTTCTTAGTGTCCCTAGAAGGTCCCAAAAACTTGGCGACGAAGATTTCACCACAACAATTCTACAACACATATGCACAGAAAGTAGTCGACAAAGTATTACATGCCTGATGAGTTTTCCAATACCTAAATAATATATACCTCACCGAGTGTACGACAAGGATGCAAAAATTATTATAACTTTTCCTTGTCTATAGCCTCTTCATATACAGGCACAGATATGAAAAGATGGACGCTAATCATTTAAATATTCTACACCACATCCCAATTCTTTTTGCTTTCCTTCTTTCATTGTTGATGCGGTTGATAATCGAGTGAGGTGGCTATGGCGATGCTATAGGTTTACATACTTCGGATAGGAATCATCTTGAACAAAAAATAGTATCTACTTGTCAGATTGAGACTTGCATATGGATGCCATTCTTGAAGCGAACCCCATGAATAAATATCTCAACTGTCAGCTCTATTAAGCCGCTTTCTTGGATCAATGCTTACAAATATCTTCGAGCGAAGGAAACATGTAGCTCTTAGAGAGAACCATACTTATTCAAGGATTACGCACTGATGACAAAAAAAAATCACAACTAACTGCACCAAATGACAGAAACCGCAACACTTGAGGAATTTCAACAGCAACAACAACTAAATTGGATATAATATCTTAAACAAATACGAAATAATGACAGAAAATGTTGAACAAGTAAAAAGTTTAAGTAGGAAGCTATCGATGAATATGAGTTATCTATTTTCTTGAAAAATCAATTTAAGAGAAATATTTTGCCAATACCAAAAGAAAGTAACACGGGCTGCTCGATCAATGAATTTAATTATAAGAAAATGGTTGATTTTATCATTATCATTCTCGTAAAAAAAAAACTGAATCATATCTACAGATTATCCTTAATATACGTAAAGAGTCATACATATATCAATCAATAGATCCTAATATTCTTTTTGTATTCGTACAATATGCACGGCCACATTATCTTCTTGCTTCATCCCTTTTTTAATCATTTCATCCTAAACAAGGCGACAGTGCCACTAAGACGCAAGGGGTTACTGGGAGCGAACCCAACGCATTGATCTAAGAAACTGAAAGAAAATGAGAGGACTTTAGGCGAAGGAATATAAGCATAAAAGTGACAGTTTTTAGGAAATATAAGGAGGCTAATGGGCTTGGAAAATTTGATACTTATATGAAAGACTTAAATGGTTCCAATGAAAATAACCTCTATCACTCAAGTGACCTTTAGTAAATAAATAGCTGAACAGGTTTTACGTGAGATAACAAAAAGTCAGTTAAATGCCAATATTTAAAAAATAGTTATCTAAAACAAAATGAAAGGTACAAAATGTTTAAAATACATTTAAAAATGAAAAATTTTGCTTGAATCTTTTATTTTATTTTATTATATATTTTAGTATAATTTAGATTAAATGCAATAATTTAGATTAAATGCAATATTTTCTGTAAGTGACATTTGCAATATTTAAAACCGAATTGAAAAGGATTGGAATTATTTTTTCTTCTTATCAGTGAAATCTATAAAATCATCCATGTTGACAAATTCTTCAACACAACATAATTACCATTATCAAAAATCTTTTAACAAAGAAATATAACTTTCTAGAAAATTATTTGAAAAAAATAATTTAAAATTTAATTAATATGAATTTAAACAAATATTTCTTTTTTTTTATTTATTGCAGAAAAGAGGATGTGAGTGTTTTTGACGTGTTGAATGATCTATTGACAGTCTGTTTTTTTTTTTAGGAATGGGCGAAGGACGCATTCCAGACGCTGCGTAAAGTACTAAGACACAGGAAAATTCCACTAGAAACAAAAAAGAGAGTGCTAGATTGCTATATGATGTTTGTTCTTCAATACGGCAGTGAATGCTGGACAATATCATCGAAGATGAGGAAAATACTTGAAGCGGCGGAAATGTGGTTCTACAGAAGGATGCTGTGGATATCATGGACTGAGCATGCGAGCAATGATATTTTGAAAAGAACGGCAACCAAAAGAAAAATAATACTGAGTATCAGGAAGAGACGACTGAAGTTCCTGAGACATGCAATGAGAAAAGAGGGCTCGGAGAACTTGATACTGACAGGCCAGATAGAAGGAAAAAAGACAGCTGAAGGCAGCGGATAACATATTTGATGGGACTGATCAGATGGATGGATGACGGAACGGGGGTTGCGAGGTGTAATAGGAGAAAGCATACCACGAGTCACCAGAGATAGGGAGACGTGAAAAACCATGATCGCCTACGTCCTGAAAGAACAGAAGAAGAAGAAGTAAAAAACTGAAAAGAAATTTCATGAAAATTTAGCTACCATGTAATCTTTTAATTATTTTATTATTTATTAAGTTTTAGGTATTTCAACTTTTGAATCCTACTTAAGAAAACGTCTGTTGTGGAAATGTTAATAAATTATAAAGAAATTTTAAATTTACTACAGTTACTGCATTTATTTTCGGATACTGTCGTGTATTGACGTCAAGTTTACAAAAATGGACGCGTTTATACACATAAAACAAATTCAAAATTATTTTTAAAATACTGTGTACCATTGAATTTTCGTGAACGTTTCCATATATGATTAGTAAAAACTAATAAGTGATAATAATATCACTTAAACGCTACATATTAATGTGGTGTTTTAAAACGATTTCAAGGTTTATAAATTATTCTAATAATTTTTTAAAAAAATGGAAACAATTCGTGTAAAAATCCATTACTCATCGAAATTTCTTTTTTAAAATAATAATTGCCATACCATATTGTTAGCTTTATTTTATTTTCATTTTAAGCTCCTGCGAATTTTGTCTATAACCGGGAGTCCTGTCTGACAAAAAACATCGAATTGTCTAAATTCTCAGAGGACTTATCCTTATAACTAACATAAAAATTAGGCGATGGATAAAAGTATTTTTCGAAATTTCATAAAATTAAGTGAGTGTGGGGTTACAAGTTCTAAAAAACAGAAATACAAATATTTTCTAAAACATACGTCTCGTACAAATTTACGGTCCCGCGTTGATACCAGAAAAAAACTTTTAAACTAAAATTTCCACGTTTAAAATATAATTTTCACATAAGAAATTGGTTGATCTTTATATTAATAATCACATGATAGTTTCATTTATATATTTTTTTCATTGTTTTAATATTTTTGCACATTGTCCACTTTTTAGAAAATTTAAGACATTCCAAGTTAAAATTCTCAAAATGTATCTAATTGGAAGAGAATATGATAGGCCCTAACATGTGAGCAAGGTTTTGGAGAGAATGCAAACGAAAAACAAACTTATACGTATCACCCAGAAGAGACCGCTGCTGTTTCCGGGACACGTCATGAGACAGGAGGGCTTGGAGAATCTAATACTCACAGGACAGATAGAGAGAAAGTGGGACAGGGGAAAGCAACGCGAGACATACTTGATGAGCTTGAGCATTTGGATGGTGGTGCAGGGTTTGGGAGAGATACCAAGAGGAAAGTTGCCAAAAGCGACATATAGGGGTAAGTGGAGGCCCATTATCGAATACGTCCTGAAAGGACACGACACATAAATAAGTAAAAGAAATATTCTGTCAGGACAACACCAGATATCACGTCTTTTTGTAGATCTGGCAGAAATTCTCACATTTTGGCTGGCATGCCTAAGCAAACTGTATTAACGCTTATTTTGATTCTTACAAAATTCTTTTACAGTGATGATTAATAATTCACTGGAAACCTGTAAAATCTACTTGAACCAGTAAATCTCCCATAAAAATGTTAAATTCTGTGAATATCAGTCAAGACATTTCAAAGATAGGCAAAAATTAGTGGAAGAAAATGTCACATAACGAGATTTTTGTCTTTAAAATTCCATTAAAATACGATGCAAATTTTTGTTTGGTCTGAATATATATATATATATATATATATATATATATATATATATACTTAATTGTGTCTAAATGCTCACAGAATTTCTTCTTTGTACACATTTCTTTCAGCTGAACCGTGTAATTATTCCCTGTAGGGTTAGCTTTCCAAAACTCCCTTTAAGAAAAATCCGCTGTCTCCATCCAAACGGAATCAGAGAATGAAAAAACTTCACAAACTTAAATTACTTATAACCATTGAGAAAAAATCAAGAAAAAGTAAAACGGTTCTTTTTTTTTAATTTATACTAGCAGTATAGCCCGGCGTTTCTCGGGTGTAATGAAAGCTTTAAAACTAGTCCATGGAGCTCAGACTCTTTGGACGTTGGTACAAAAGACTAAAAAGCAATAGTTGTTTCCAGTTAAAGCAAAACCGTGAAAGAAAAATGAATGGATGTAAGTCAAATTTTGATTTCCTGATATAGATATCAAATAAGTTTTTTTCGTCATAAACTGAATTTTGAAGGCTAAATAAATCCTCTGAGTAAATGGTATCATGGCTGAGACTAAGAACTACAATTATATCTACTGAGGGCAAAACCCGATGCAAAAACTAAAATAAAAGGGCTGAAAAAATACAGACATACAGGCAGATAAACAGACACACACACAAACATATATATATGCCTTTTATATATATGTATATATATATATATATATATATTATCGATTTTCTGCACTATTGTAAGAACTGCAACCTTGAAACTTCTGAATATCGTTGCTTATGTCTTTGTCTATGAGTGTATCAAATTTGATTAAAATCGGAGAACTCCTTCTATAACCCGATTTTTTCGATTATCGGTTTTCGATATTTATCGCGGGTACCTCGACACAAAACCTAGCTAAGAACACTCGCAGGCGCTTATAGTACAACTGTGTAAATTTCCAAGAAAATCGGTTCAGCCATTTCGGAGTCTATAGGTAATGGACGCACACACACACACACAAAGTTCCATTTATAAATAAGTTTATATATATTTAGATCTTAAAGCAATTTTCAGATGAAATGGTAATTTAAAATTTTGTTATAAGATGCGATAATTGTGTTGTTTTTGTTTTTAAATGATACTTGTCTGCCGTCGCTGAGGAATTAATTTTATTAACAGAAATGTTAAAATTACATTTTACATAATGCAGTAAAAAGTTTCGATAGAAGTTTTAGCCCTCACAATTTGATATTTATTCTTGACACTCATAGGATTCTTACTGGCTTCAATATATTATGAATATATTCATCCCAAGCCACTGAATCGAACATAAAAATTTATATCAGTGGTCAGATTCTTGTTATAGATTTTTGCGTCATGGATCGCAGCCAAAATAAACAAACAAAACTCAGGATTGACACACTAACTATATAAAGAAACTGGGATATTTTTGTTGGATATCATATTCGTTTATTATATCGCGAGGCGTTCATCACCATCTTAGAAATGTCTTGAATTGCAATCTTACTCTTTTCCAGTTTAAGAAGACATAGTTTAATATTATTTCTCTCGAAATACTGTGTCAGTCGTTTCCGAGCAATCAGTGCTTTCACTGCATTTATCACTGCTATAGCGTAACATTCAGTAACTGAAAAGAAAAAGTATCTATGTAAATAAATATAAATGTTTTCTCCCTTGAATTAAAAACAAATCATTTTCTTGTTAATTATAAATTCTGACTTTCAAAAATAAATATAGACGGAGATGCTAAATAAGTTTAAACAGAGTACTTAAAAAACAAAGAAGATACAAGTTATGAAAGTAAATCACAATTTTTAGCCTCTCTCTCTCTCTCTCTCTCTCTCTCTCTCTCTCTCTCTCTCTCTGTGTGTGTGTGTGTGTGTGTGTGTGTGTGTGTGTGTGTGTCTTTCTGCTTCTCTCTGTCTCTCACACACAGACACACACACACACTGCCATTACGGCAACATCCTATTGAAACACCACTTCCGGTCGTTCACCGAGGTTAAACAAATTTGAGTCTGCTCCGAACATTGGTGGGTGACCATTTAGGAAAACCAGGTGCTGTAAATTTGAATATGTGGGTGGTGTTATGCATAATGGCTAGGCATTGTTATTCGGAAAACCTAGTCCCAATTCTAGTTAGTTTTGTTTTATTTAACCATACGCAAATACACTCGGGAAAGATATGGATCCCCATCTTATACCTCCAAGCTATGGGTTAATTATTAATATTTCATGCACTAATTGTTTTTTATTCTTAGAAACTAAAAGTATTTGCTCGCTTTAAATATCCAGCAAACGGTTGATAAACCGTAAAATAACAAATCAATCTTTCACTCTGCTTTGTGGATGAGATAACCAAAATAATGTTTTGTTTTTTTTTTGTTTAACTAAAAACAAGCATCCCAATAATCAGAGTTCATGACGAAAAACCTTCTAATCTGTATCTTTTTTGTAAGAAATTGATATCAAAATGCCTTCCTATAACTTTCAGCAAGCCCAGTAAAATATAAATTAATAAAGTATTTAATCGATATTTTCCTGTACTTGTTGAAGAGAAAGATTTATTTAGCATCTTCTAGAATATTGTTGTATTTTAGAATCCTTTCATGAGATCAACTGTATTTTCTCTTCTTTGTTTATGCTGTGAGCCAAATCTCTGATTCTATTTCAAACCCCGGGATGTTACTGAGTTCTTTCCCTTTATAGTCTGATCATGTTCTTTTATGCCTATTAACTAAAACAGAAACTTGTTTGTAGATTCGTGACCCGTCAAAAAGAGTAAAGAGTTTCGCAATTTCTTTATGTCACAATTCAACAATGAATTTCCAAATTAATACCAACAGGATTTATTCAGGATCTTGTTGAGATAGAAATGCACTTACAATGCTACACAAGTGAAGATATTTTGTCACGCAAGTTATTGAGAACGAGTTTGTTACACCGAGGGCGGTCTGTAATTATAACCATACACCACATTTGGACTGATTAAAATAATCTTCAATGATCCGTTTTAAAGTTTATTAATTTTCTGGCAGGGTGAATGTATCTGTAAATTGATTTCGCTACGAGCAACATTAGCAGAAGATATATTTGCATGGTATCTTCAAGTCTCTATAGAGTTGATTCTGCTTAGAAAATTGATCAGTATGCGCTTGTGACGTTTGACTTGAGATAGAACATAAATTAATCATATCAGCGAGTAACCTATAAGTGGATTGTGTTATTTAATATCTATTCGTTTCCAGACATAAGTGTTTATTCAGGAGATGAGCGACTATGTATCTCCACAACTTTCCATCCTTACTAGCTCTAAGAAACATTCGTTCTCTTACCGTCATTTGTATTCAATGTTTCTATATTAGGAAGATTAATCTATATTTCTCTTCTCCCTTTTGCTTCCTCATTGATCACAGTTTCAGTCCATGGCAGTCGTAGCATTCTCTCACTTCATTTACTGCTCTATGGGAGGATGGAGCCATAAAGTTAGGCAAATTTTCGATACCTGATTTTAAAATGAAATTTTTAAAATAAATAAGTTATATTTTAGCTTTAAAATTAGCTTTAATTGAAAGTCAAGAGATTAAATTTACTAATTCCAGTAAACAAAATACACTGACGGATTTTAAACCGAAATTATATTGATTGGAATCTAAAATTTAAAATTTTTTTTAAAAATTTAAACGCATCGCCATTTTTTTGATTGATTGACACATACGTTAAACAGTAGCCACATTTCTGTTTTAAAAATCTGGCAAAAATAAAATATACGTCGTTGACACGTTATTAAAATCAATTTTTTAAAATTAAAACTTACCTTTATCTGATTTCAAACGACTGTACTAGCTTACTATCTAAAATATTTGGGAAAATCTTTTATGAATTACGGTAGTCCGGGTGTCAAGTGTTATCTAGGTGATTATAGCTGTTACTGAGAACCGGAAACTGCTAAGTAGGGAGGCCATAGGCGACAAAAATATACGAATTTAATTTTTTATGTAAGGGAAGACAACCCTTGGATCACGTAACTTTTTAATGATAAATATCACGTACGGTCACCCGTACAAATAAAGATACGGGCAATCAAAATGCACACAATTAAAGTGTTTTAATTATTTTAAAAGTTGACGGGCTCAATTATTTGTATTAAACTTTTAAATTTTCGATTAGTAATTGTAGTCTTTATGCATTAATTACATACACTAGCCGGCCCAATAGAGGAAGAAATTTAACAATAATTTTGAAACTTTTTATATATAATTTTTGTATATAATTAAAAAATTAAAAAAAAATGAAATTAACTCTTGTTAAAATTAATTATTCATTGAATTTTTTTTCTTTTCAGAATATGATACGCTTAATTTATATTGTTCATAAAAGCAATCAGAAGTTTATCGACATAAAAATTGGCATAGTTATTGCATTTTTTGCAATTCGGATCTATTTTTTAGAAAGACGGGGACTACTGGAGAAAAAGAACTGTTGATTAGCATTCCCCAATGACTCCTGAATTTAATTATATTAGGCTTAATGCAGCCCACTGTCGAATTTTTAAACATTTCTGGAAATTAATTGGTGGAGTGGGGGGGGTAACATATGTTAAAAAATACTTTTGCTAATATTTTATACAAAATAATTTTTTCAAAATTGATTTCAGTCAATTATGAATAAGTCCTGAAGTTTTCATCAATATCCGACCATTATTTGATTTTTGCAAGAATTTCCAAATTAATGTGTCTTTCACGGTCAAAAAAGTGCAGTGTGCAATATTACGTTTTTTTTTACTTTATAAATATTGCGGCAATTTACGTCTCGAACTGACGTAAGAAAAAAGGACTTTCTACAAAAATTTCGAAAGTGTTGGAAATAATTTAAAAATTTAAAAAATAATTTAAAATTCTTTGATCTATGCCAATAAAACTTTGTTTTTATTTAGTTTGGGTTTTTTTCCTTTATACTATGCTGTTTTTTCATGGATTTTGCGGAGGTACCTACATAAAGTTGAATGATGCCGATGACGACTATCTAAAAAATATACTATCTTTTTCTTATTTGTTTCTTCTTGTAACAACTAGTTAAATTTTCTGGAATTTCCTTAAAATTAGTACTCAAACAAGAAAAATTAAAGTATGTCTATAGTTTCTTTGAATGACATCAGTCCGCCTTTATGGCAGTAAAAGTGGAACAATCTCTTCATATATGAATTGAATCTATCTATCTATCTATCTATCTATCTATCTATCTATCTATCTATCTCGGTTTCCTCATATCTATCTAGAAAGAGTTGAATTTTCTAGGCCACATAATGAAGAAAGTGAACTTGGGAACTTTGATACTCATAAAACAGATTGATGCCAAGAGGGACAGAGCCTAACCTACCTAGTTAGTTTGAGTAAACAGATGACAGAATAAGATCTGAGAGTTATAACAAAAAGCACAAATTTTATTAGGGGCTACAAAGGTCAGGAAATTGTGGAGCGCCACTTTTTCTACATCCTGAAGGGATACGGCACATAGAAGAAACCATCACAGAGATTGAAATATATCAAAAATAAAGAATCTTTTAAGTCATCGTGTCATGAATAAAGGTTCAACTACCTCACAAACAAGTAACTGGTTCAATCACACCAGAGTTATACAAACTTGCGTTTTGTAAAAACAACTGTCGACAATAATACTTGAAATAAAAACCTTGAATGTTTACTAGCTTCTATTTTCTCCCTTCTGGTCACTTCACCTGAAGAATTCCGATAGTCAGCTGGACAACATCAAAGACTCTCAATTTTACTTTCTGCTGAACTTTTGTTTTTTGTTGTTGTTTTTTTTTTTTTTTGGGCGGGGGGAGAACAACGAAATCTTTGTCACTGTCCTGATATCCTCAGCATCCTTCTGTAGAACTATATTGCGATTGCTTCAAGTCTTTTCTTAATCTTTGATGAGATTGTTTAACATTCGCTGCCATACTGAAGGACATTTATCACATAACAATGCACTACATACTTCTTTGTTTCTAACAAAATCTTCCTATCTCTTAATACTGTGCTTAGCTTTTGGAACGCATATTTGACTATCCCAATAAGCATTCGAACCCTAGTGTCACACTATTTGTTCTTTGTCAGAACACTTCCCAGATATTTAAATTTGAGTATTCCCGATCTGTAATTGGCATTTTGAGCTAATCTTTTTACTCATGACGAGGCATTCAGTTTTCTTGTAGTTTATTCTTAATGTTTAGATCTTTCTGGTCGACAACCCTATATAAAGCGAAGTTCAAACATGCGTCTAGTTTTTGCTTAGAAAGCCTTTTGTAAACAGCTGCTCTACTGTTTTCGCAATAAAATATTTAGGTTTCACGTAAAAACTACGTTTAAGCGCATAAAACCCACATTTTATTTGTTTACGTTTAATTTGCGCTATATTTAATGCTGTTGTTTTTAGATATATTTGATTTTCAAATAGACAGGGTAGTTGAATTTATTGTTTTGACGACTAAACGACACTGGGGGTTATTTGAAGCCAAAATATATTTTGGATTTTAAGTGTACATTTTGGCTAATGAATATTTAACCTATATTAATATTCTGTCCAAGTTATTCTCATCTATCTTCTGTAGAGTCACACATATTTTTTATTCAAATCTCCTCTTTATCGGTGAGGACATTTACAAACACTCTTTGCCATAAGAGATGAATGATATTACATCACAATACAGCTCTGTTTTCTTGGTTTTTAACTTTGTATAGATTTAGGAGGCAGCTCTCTTTATTCCAATGCGCCATCACATTTCGATGTCCCATATTTCTTCTTCTGTTAAAACACTTCCCATTGAGTTGACTAACCTAACCTCGCCCCAATATCCACTTGGTGTGACCAAAAAATTAAAAATAATTTTTATCTTCCTGGTAGTACCCTTGTGTTCGGATGAGAATCAACTTTGTTTGAAATATTCTTAAAAGTAAGTCATTTTCTGCTTAATTGTAAACTATTCATGTTTAATTGGTTTTCTTTATATTTTTTTTAATTTAGCAAAAATCTCTTTGACTAGACTTTAACTAAGTTAAAACTTAGCAATCCACCACCCTATTTTTTTCTTGAAGTAGATAGATCTAACTATCGCCCGGTTCACACTCCACCCACGTCTATTGAACAGGTGAAGAGGCTCATCCCTTGTTCTCTATTTAGGATGTGGTTTCTGGTTTTCTCTTTTCCAATCTTTTCACTCTTCTTTTCTTTTCTTTTTTCAATTGGAGTAGATAGACTAAACTATCGCCCGGTTCACACTCCACCCACATCTACTGAACAGGTGAAGAGGCTCATCCCTTGTTTCCTGTTTAGGATGTGGTTTCCGGTTTTCTCTTTTCCAGTCTTTTCACTCTTACGTAGTCCCCTGCACATCAGTGGCGTTACCGCCTTGCACGGGGTGATATGATTAAAAAAATATTTAAGATTTCGTACTTGATTTTGTTATTTTCAGTTTATAACACACGTTGTTTTCCCTCGTACTGATAACTATACATTTACCCTTTGTTTCTGGTTGTTAGTTAATTTTTGTACCTTTACTTTACTAAATTGTGCAAGAAGTTTGGCAGTTTTCTTTCTGTGTCTTTTACCAACACTGTATCAAGTTTTTATCTTATATTGTTATAGTCGTGCTCATCAGTATTAATCCAGGATGTTGTGGTGCAGCCGGATGTGCGTTGTGATGTAGTGGATATCGACTCGGAATGACAAATCGGGGAGCGAAGTTCGCATTCACTTACGCACAAATACCTTTGCGAAAGGTATTAATCCGTCTCTTCCCTCCTGTTATGGGTTAAATAATAAGACAGATTGGGTTCTATAGCCTTGACTGGCAACCAGTCTACAGCAGAATACAATGGCAATCTACTGCGGGATAATCTTCTACCCAGTTAGTCATGTCTCTTTCAAGACATGATCGCCCAAAGCGTGAATCACGTATGGAACTTAACTGACTTCTAGTTCTCTTCAAACTGATCGCTGTAACGTTTGAATCAATCTGGTGTGAAGATAAATCCTTTTAGTTACGACCATTTATTTTATTTTTGAGTACTTGATAGCGACTAAATTTGGGTCAAATTTTGGGTCAAGTTCAAATAATTTTTGGGTCAAGTTCAAATACAGAAAGAGATGGAGTTATGCTAATTATTCAAATAGGAACTCTGATCATCTTTAAAAACGAAAGTCATAATTCTGGCTTTTATCATGAATATAGATTTTGGTCATGAATATTTTAGACAATTTAAGACGTGTCATCAGTATTCGTCTACCTAATAAACGAAGGGGTCATCGATGCTCCTATCTTTTTTTACAGGTAGAAGTGTTGTCATTACACAGTTCCTTTTCTCATCCGGCCACGTAAACTGGTTTCGAACTAAGGCTATAGAACTTAATCTGTCCTATAATATAACCTGTAGCTGTAGGGAGAAGAGATGGATTGCTTCTTTTACCCAAGGGTATTTGCGCATAGGTGAATTCCATAATTTCAACTAACATTCGAACTCTACACTCCGGTTTCTCATTTTTGCCGATATCCACTTCACTACAACGCATACCTTACCTTAGAATACGGAACAATAATCAATTTCCTCCCCACTGAAATTTCTTTAGCAATAAGAAAACGCAAATTAATGATTCAGAGATAATTTTAATCATAATTGACAAGAATCTGTTTAGGTGTTATAATATAGCCGAAATATCTCGCCAGACATTTTGTGTTAAAAATAAGAAACATTCATTGAATTTATAAATAAAAAGAATGTTTTATTTCTCTATTCAGTTTACTGGTAAAGTAAGAAAACTGACCCAAAGAATCCGTTGTGAGATATCTCGTCAGCTGCATCAACAATAACTTCATATTCGGCTCATTTGACATCTAATTTGGACAGCATGGTTTCCTGACGAATTTTGAGAATAAACAATCAAAACAACTTTTCTAGAAAAAAGAATTAGCAACAGATAAATCATATCAACAAATGTATTACTACTTGTAAGAATTTAATAAACTCAGTGGCATAATCACATGTAAATAATAGATGAAATACCGTCAAATATTTGACGATCCACGTGTCAAATTTATTTTCTTTTTGTCTCTTTGTTGATAAATCTTCTATAAATTCTTTCATGGCTTCTGCTCGGATGAGCTTAAGTCACTGATGCCTCCTCAACAGGTGTTTACCTGGCAACTGGGTCCCACCCATTCACAGTCAGGTTAGCCAAATGCAGACGACAATTCTACTCCTGCAGCTTCCTCTCTCGCACTTCCCGCCTGTGGAACTCACTCCCGTATTCTTGCTTTCCTGACGGCTACAACCTCCAGAAATTTAAATGCAAAGTTAATACTCATCTACTAACCACTGGCCTCTAGCTCTTTCCCCTCCCCTGTATAACCTTCCCTTTCTCTCCACCTATGCATCTGTCATCGCACCTGCTTTCTCAGCTTTCTATTGTTCCTTTCTAACTAGTTTGTACTCCTCACTCTTTTCTAATTAATCTTTTTACATTTATGTAACCCCCTGCACATCAGTGGCGTTTCCGCCTTGCTCAGGGTGAAATGATTAAAAAAAAAATGCTCCCTTCTTTTGTGCAATTAAATTTTTCATATGAAACATTATATTTTTTTTTGGAATAAATTTCACCCCGTATCAGGCCAAGGAGCTGCTCGAAGTATAAAGTTATAAATTTAGTGGAACAGTTTTATGGAAATATTTGGGGAAGAAAAGTGAACATTTGTATATATCAATATAGTTGAAATATTAATAAAAATAGTAACCTCCACTTTTGAGAGTTGATAGCTATATTTTATCTTTAAAATTGTGTCTGTATATCTTAAGGGAGTACAACAAGTAAATGAGAGATGCCATAACCAGAGATTCCATCTCTGCTGCAATACCCCAAAGAATGTGAGTCGGTAGAATATGAAGTAGGGGATAGTAGCTACTAGTAGCAGCTTTAATAGGTATGTTCGTCAGAAGATAATAGAAAATTAGTCGTAAATTTAAACAATGCTAACAATACAACTAAAAGGAATAACATATAAAAATGACATAAACGCAACGCAAATTCGAACAATATCGAAACTAAATAATCGTTAAAGCTGTGAAACAAATGCATTACCAAAGATTGGACAATTCAGAGCAGATATCAAAATTTACATAAAACATTCAGTTCAGAACCGGGCGTAAAACAAATATTAAACTTGGCTAATCATTGTTTGTGTTTGTTTACCCACAATTAATGAAAGAAATGAAAATAAGGATTTTGATTCTTCTATTTTTTTCACCAAGTTGACTTATAAGCATCTTTTTTCTATGCCACTCATTGGACAAAAAATAAAAATGCAGCAGTTCAAATTTCAGTGTCTCTGGAGCTTGTTTTTGAATAAAAAGTTTAACTTCATTTCTATGGTGATTTTCTAAAATTAGCTTAGATATGGTAAAAAATATGGGCCACCCATGGAGAATAGAACTTATAATTTATAATGTCATTTGTTCTTGTAATATAAGCTTCATAGCCATTACACCACAGTGAGATGCCTATTAATTTCATATCTATGTGAAAAAAAACTTTGTTATAGACACTCATGAACAAGTCAATAAGTTGTAAGACATTAGTAAAGTCACAATATACCAATCATTTGTGAAAAGATATACCATCATTGGATGTGCAAATAGCGGTTTAGGTATCTGTACGGAAAGTAGTATCGATAAGGCGAATTCAAGTAGGTTTCACACTAAAGGCATGAATCCTTCACGTCTACCCACTGTAAGCTTTCGGTTAAATAGCAATGTACACAAAGTGGTAGTCAGTATAGAATAGTACAATGTATAGATTCTGTAGATGTTGTAGTTCCTCTTATTTTTGATACCTACGTTTTAAATGAGTAAATAACAAAAGATTCCTTGAAGCTTTCAACTTAGCTTTAATTGAAAGCTAAAAAAATAAATTTCGAGCAAGCAAAATACTCTGGTGTATTTCAAACAGGAATTATTTTTATTGAAATCTAAAATTTTGAGATTTTTTAAAAAGTTTTCAAATTGTGGGTAATATTTTAGCGATCGACACATTTGTAAACAAAAGTTAAAATCTCGCAAAAATAAAATATTCATCGACACATTATTTAGGAAAATTTAGCAAATTTAAAATTACATTAATTTGATTAAAAAATATTACATGTTTACTGCCTGAAATATAGTATAAAAGCGTTTCTTAATCACGGTTTTTGAGATGCTAATTGATTAGCTTGGAGGAAAAATTCCAAACCAAAGCTGGGAACATGTTGATAAACGCAGAGAAAACAAATTGGTAGCCCTTCTTCCTACCAAACATTCTAAAATGGTATATAACTTATATATAGTCAGTGGGTTAAGTGCCACAATTGATACTCGTTTGGGCGATCATGTCTTGAAATAGACATGACTGACTGGGCAGAAGATTATCCCGCAATAATTTGCCATTATTTTCTGCGGTAGAATGTGGAACCCAATCTGTCCTATTATTTAACCCATAACTGGAGGGAAGAGACGGATTAATACCTTTCCCAAGGGTATTTGTGCGTAAGTGAATCCAAGTAATTCAACTAGAATTAGAAATCTGCCCCCCGATCTGTCGTTCCGACCCCATATGCACTGCACCACAACGCACATCCACGTATATAACACACACACTTCAAATGATTTAATTGCGCACACTTTTGCACAAAAGCCCACAGATATTTTGGATGAAATAGAATTTGATATAAAATCTATATATTTATTCAGAGATCAAAAGATAGATCAGAAAAGGAAAGAGATTGCTTCAAGCCTTACAGATATTTCAGATTCTAGTCTTACACAAATATATTGGCTGACATAATGTAGAAACTTTCAAACCAAACCAACCTTTGATGAAGAAAGAGACTAGATATCTTCGAAAATAAGTTATTTGCTCGATGTACTTTAACTGGGCTTGCAAGACGGAAGAGAAAAACCTGATTCTATTATCTACAAAGAAGTCCGACAGAAGGTTACAAATGTTATAGATAGATAGATAGATAGATAGACAGATATATATATATATATATATATATATATATATATAGATAGATAGATAGATAGATAGATAGATAGATAGATAGATAGATAGATTATTAAATGTGTTAGCAAGACAAATTGCTCCACGGAAGTGACAAAATATGAGAGAGTGCAGTAAACTTAATGCTTTCAGTTTCTCATTCTTGATTCGTTTATAAGAGGCAAATATATGATACAACTCCTATATCATCCATCATCTAACTATAACAAACCAAGTAAAATTGCACACCCGCAAAATCGGATCCAAACGACTAAGAGCATTTTGAAAAAACCCAGACCAAAAGAATTCACAAGTCACTATGAAAAGCAAAATTATTGATACTGATTGGATTAAAAATAGAAAATTCATATATGACGTTAGTCAAAGGTTTTTTCACACATAAAGAAGAAAAGGCCTGCTGAAGCTGGCAAACATGAAAAGCTTCACTTTTTAAACAACGTCGCTGAACAGTCAAAAGTTAGTCGGCATTGGGAGCGGTTAGCTGACGGACCTTGTGGCAATGTAACAAAAAAAATTTAAACACAGTCAGAATGGGAGTGGTATCTGATAGCATCTTACAATGTAAGAAAGGAACTTCAAGCTGATTCGGTTACGTTTGGCCGACCTCTTCTAATCTTTCTTTCTTCCTTTTTCACTCCACGCCGACAAAGAGAGCAACAACGACAACAGGACGCGCTAAGTACTATTTCTTTATTTCTTCTTTCTCACCCTGTCACCAACCTACCAAAAAGAGGAAGGAACATATCACTATACATTCTGCTAATATCATTATACGCCAAGGACACTTAGCTACTTGCTACTGCACAACCATGAACTTTAATGTGGACATTTTAAATGCTTACATTTCTCTTTAAACAAATTTAACTACAAAACAACATGCATTTTCTCAATGAAAATTTTTCTTCTCACAACTATGTATAGCATTAACAGCAAAACAAATTCCACTTATTTTTTCAACGACCTGAGGAGAATTTTCGGCTATGTTTGGAAGTGACATTGTACCAGGCATGGCCGAGGCACCTTACACAAATTAGATCGAAAAACCAATTCTTGTTGCCACATTCGGGCTGGAGGTGCTCTATTTTCACTTACTAGCAATGACAGAGTTCATCTTTAACGCCATCTTAAAGTGGATGACTTAGAATCCTTTTTCCGACAGACACGATTTTAAAAGAATATCGATATAGTCATAGCAAAAATGTGTGTTGTGTTCAAAGTTCATGCCAAGTGGGTGCCAGCGATAATGTTTATGCAAAGAAATCATTGGCAGTAACTTACTTATATCATACATCCCAGTAGATGCGTCGAGATGGGTCATCAGTGATGTTACTCTTGGATTCATTGGGAGTTTCGGGTCTTTCAACATCAGACTCCCTCGTCCAAGTGACCCAGTCGGCTTTGGTCTCCCGCCAACTCCCATCTCGATATGAAACTTGCAAACGAGTTAAAAGGCAGTATTTATGCTTTTAGAGCAGTTAATGTCATTTTTTGCCACAGCCAATCAGTGTGTAGCAATCTTTTTTTTTTTTTCTTTTTTCTTCCTCTTTTTCTCCTTTCCTTTTTTTTTTCCCCCTTTCACACGTGTATCATATCTAAAAAAAAAAAAAAACCTTGATTCAATTTTTAACTGCTCTACCATTCCAGGTGTCCGCCCTTCTTATCATTATCAAATTTCTGCCGAATTTGTGGAGAAACGGAATAATATCACGCCACCAATTAGCAAAGTGCTTTATTCGTACTGACATTTCGGTAAGAACCCTACTTCTTAACGTAATAAAAAGAAATGTTCGATAACTTCCTTTATCGTTGGTTCTGTTTACGCAAATTTACCTGAAGACTGAATAGAAAGTACTTCACGATTTGAATACAACGAATTAGATTATTTTCGAGCTTTCTTACGGTAATATTGGATGCTGCTGTATTTAGCAAAGCATGTCAAATACGCCCTATTTTAATCACTACATTTCTGTTAACGACACAACGGATTATTTGAATGTTTTGTATTATTTTATTTCGTCATCTTGTTGAATGAAAACAGCAAAAACTTCCGGTTTTTACGACTTTAAAATTTTTCTTTCTTTTGCAAATTGATTTTAGGCATTGGAATAAAAATGTTAATAACCTTCCGTATGTGAAATCTACTTTGTTTTGGGTGTATTTGCTTTGCTTTTGCAACGAGATTCAGATTTTAGGTTTTCGCCAGAATGATGAGGATGACGTACAAATAAAAAGAAGAAAATATTTTATTATTCAATTAAATGTATCCATTCTTGTTGGTTTACTAGAAAATGTACAAATGACAAATTTAACCATTATTAATTTTACGGCTATTTCTTTAATATTTATTTATTTTCAAACTCAGAAGTGCGTTATTTTTTACTAAATTTCAGTCAATACAAGTTTCGAGAGCCACTGAATCTAATGGGTTACAATGGGAATGACGATGGGCAATGTGGTGTGTGATATAAATAAAAATAGATAGATATAAAGATAAGAAGGAAATAGTAATTTTGACCCTTGGCTTGAAAAGGTTAAATTAAGTCAGGGAAATATCCACACGTGTGTCTATTACTCCATCCACATCTATTGAAAGGCGAAGAGGCTCATCCCTTGTTCCCTGTTTAGGATGTGGTTTCCGGCTTTCTCTCTTCCAATCTTTTCACTCTTCTCTTTATTTTTCCAATTGGAGTAGATAGATAGACTAAACTTTCGCCCGGTTCATACTCTACCCACGTCTATTGAACAGGCAAAGAGGCTCATCCCTTGTTCCCTGTTTAGAATGTGGTTTCCGGCTTTCTCTCTTCCAATCTTTTCACTCTTCTCTTTTTTTATTTTTTTTATTTATTTTTTATTTTCTTTCCAATTGGAATAGATAGACTAAACTATCGCCCGATTCACACTCCACCCACGTCTATTGAACAGGTGAAGAGGCTCATCCCTTGTTCCTTGTCAAGGATGTAGTTTCCGGCTTTCTCTTTTCCAATCTTTCTACTCTTACGTAGCCCTCTGCAGATCAGTGGCGCTACCGCCTTGCTCGGGGTGATATGATTAAAAAAAAAAATGTTCTTGTGAGAATCTATTTGATTGGAACTTGATTACTACACTCCATGAACGTAAAATGACATGTCCATGTTTGAATTGGTCGAAATTACGAATGAGACTCATCTGAAAATTTACTACATAAATAACGACAGAATAGCAGCGAGCTTGCAACGTTGTGTCTGTGAGAAAATGTCTGTAGAGTGTAATAAAACAATCACTCACAAAACCGTGTCAAAGATTTTCAACGCGATAAAGAATGGAAAGTGGGTAATCAGCAGTACCATTTTCGGTATAATCTGTTCCTTATAAAAATTAAGGTTTGGGAAAATTATTGGGCAGATTATAATGAGCAGACATTTTTCCTGTATCATTGTCAATTTGTTGTATATATCTGTTCCGTTTGAGGTCTGAAGTGAACTTGAGCCCAAATAAACCCAGAGTCAAAACGGTGGTGTTGAAATAATCATAGCTTTGTTTTCGAGGCTTTGAAAGTACAAAACATTTGCTCTCATATTGAACTGTTTGACTGAAACTAGAGAATACATCGGATGAAAAATTTCAACCATCTTGATTTTTAAAAAACACGTTTTACAATCATTAAAATCGTTATTTATGTTTAGAATAAATATTTTGGAAACATTTGCTTTCAAAGAATAAGACACAGAATAGCTGCCACATTTATTTTGGCTTTCGTGAGGAGAGATTGATGCAAAATTCATGACAGTGTTGGTTGGTTGAATCTTTTTAAATTCGATCAATACTTTTCAATGCATAATTACTGGTTTGATTCTGCTAGATTTGAACAATACTGAATGAAATTGAAGAATTAAATTGAGACGAGAAGATAATTAAACACGTATCTACTTTTAATCATGCCTTATATTGAGAGTTTCTTTAATAATTAATTTTCAAGTGCCAACATTTTCAGAAAATCAATGTGAATTTAAAGTCACAATGATACTAAAATGTATAGATTGAGAACCTGGGGTGTCACGGTGAAAATGAACTATAATAATGATATACATATTAATGGTTGACAATACATTATTTATCTACATATAAAATTCTGTGACTTCTGTCAGTCCATCTGTCACACCCTCTAAAATAGTCAGATATTAACCGATCGAAACCAAATTTTGATGAGAAGTGCAATCAGGTAAAGGGATACAAAGTACAGTTGTGTTTACTAGGGTGCGTAGCTTAGTACAAAAAATGTTCATTAATTTTTTGGAAAAATTTTATGTTTTATTTTTTAACATACAAAATGCTCAAGAAACTTAAAAACAACTTGATGATTGAACAAACAAATACTTATTAAATAGAAATGCAATATTGCTTTTTGCATAACTACACGTTTACGTCAGTCAGCATTTTGATGCAGTTGATATCGCCTTGAAACAAGAAATCAGGGAACCGAGTTCGAATTCTAGTTGACTTTCGCGCATTCACTTTCGCGCAAATACCCTTGAGAAAGGTATTACTCCGTCATTTTCCTCTGGTAATGGATAACATAACAGGACAGATGGGTTTCTATAGCCTTGTTCGGCAACCAGTCTTCCGCAAAAAGTAATGGCAACCTACTTTGGGATAATTTTCTGCCTCGTCAGTCATGTCTCTTTCGAGACATGATCGCCCAAAGCGTGTATCACGTATGGCACTTAACTGACTGACTGATTATTTACGTCTCTATACATACTTAATTCTGGTAAAATATAATGCACAATAGTAACACCCTAAATATAAACTCAGTAGAGTTTGTAATTTTTTTTTTCAATTGGAGTAGATAGATTAAACTATCGCCCGGTTCACACTCCACCCATGTCAATTGAACAGGTGAAGAGGCTCATCCCTTGTTTCCTGTTTAGGTTGTGGTTTCAGGTTTTTCTCTTTTCCAATCTTTTCATTCTTTTTTTTTATTTTTTATTTTTTTTTCAATTGGAGTAGATAGACTAAACTATCGCCCGGTTCACACTCCACCCACGTCTATTGAATAGGTGAAGAGGCTCATCCCTTGTTTCCTGTTTAGGATGTGGTTTCCGGTTTTTCTCTTTTCCAATCATTTCACTCTTACGTAGCCGCCTGCGCATCAGTGGCGTTTTCGCCTTGCTTGGGGTGATATGATTAAAAAAAAAAATCTCGACAAAAACATTAGCAATAAACTCAACAATACTAAATACTGTGAGAATTTCAACACGTGTTACAAAAAATCTAGTGTAAAAAAATTCAAGAAAGCATAATTATATTTTATTATCTGTGATCGTTGGTAATATTATTTTGAATTTCCATCAGATAAAGTATAAGCAAACAAAAATCTTTGATTTTTTCATCTTAATTTTGCTTGATTTCTTCGTTACAATTAACATTATATGAGATGACTCATTTATATTGGAAGTCGTCAAGTGAATCCAAAACTACAGCTATTACCATGAGGTAATATTACATTACACTATCAGTCTAAAAACAATAATAAAATATAATTGTTTTCTTGAATTTTATTAGACTAGATTTTTTGTAACACGTGTTGAAATTCTCACAGTATTTCGTATTGTTGAACTAATCGCTAACGTTTTTGTCAAGATTTACAAACTCTACTGATGGGTCTACGAATGTGCGTTGTGGTACTGTGGATATCGGCTCGGAACGAGAAACCGGGGAGCCGAGTTCGAATTCCAGTTGAATCCATTGTATTCACTTACGCGCAAATACCTTTGGGAAAGGTATTAATCCGTCTCTTCCTTCCAGTTATGGGTTAAATAGCAGGACAGATTGCGTTCTATAGCCTTGGTCGGCAACCAGTCTACTGCAGAAAGCAATGGCAACCTACTGCGGGATAATCTCCTGCCCAGTCAGTCATGTCTCTTTCGAGACATGATCGCCCAAGCGTGTATAACGTATGGCACTTTGACTGAGTGTATATTTAGGGTGCTACTACTGTGCATTATATTTTACCAGAATTAAATACGTTTGGGCGATTATGTCCTTTCCGAGAATAACTAGACACAATTTTCCGCACTATGTGCCATTTCTTTCTGCGGTAGACTGGTTGCTAACCAATGTTATAGAACCCAAATCTGTATTGCCATTCAACTCCTAGCTGGAAGGAGAAGCGATGGTTTATACCTTTCCCCCAGTTTATTATGCGTAAGTGAATGAAACGAATTCAATGGGAATTCAAACTCCGCTTTCCAATTTCTCATCCCGAGTCGATATAACTTAAGCCACAACGCACACTCAATATACATCCTCTTAAAATACTGTTCACATTTTTAACTCGCAATGTATGTGTTTTGTATTTTATCATTTCACCCAAGCAAGGTGTGATCGCCACTAGTTGGAAGGGAGTTACAACAAAAGATAAGACTGGGAACAGGGGTAGTTCAAGAAAGAATAGAAGCTGGATGATATTCAAGGAGATAGAAGATAGTAATTTACGTTGTGTTTAATTTTTTAGAGATTGTAGCTATCAAAAGAGCAAGTAAATGGAAGTGAATACCACAGCTGAGAAGTGTGAGAAACGAAGCAGTAAAAGAGACGATTACATTTAATTATTTGAACACTGAAAAGGGTGAACCCTAGATGCCAAATATATGTAGACGGGGCACTTTTAACAATACTGTCATAAAGGTGAGTGGAGTTTGAATGGGAGGCCATGTTATATTTGAATTCATTGATTTTTGCAGGTGTGACGACATTACTGATTAAATCAAGCTTATTTGTATTATAATTTGAGCGTGCTTGAGTCCATATATATTTATTTTAAACAGTTTTCGCTCGTTACTGCATCTAAATGTCATCTGTCTGTAAGTTATACCAAGGATAGCCTGGAAGTATATTTCTTTCCCCACCTTTTTGTTTCGCCCATATTTATGTTTTGTCCTCGATTGAGTCCTAAGGATGGAGAGCGATAAGCGGTCAGCTATTGTTCTGTATTTGTTTGCGGTAAGAAATATTTTGTTCTAATCCTTGCTCTTCTTCATTATATATATATATATATATATATATATATTTAATCGTGTCACCCCAAGCAAGGCATTCCACTGCCACTATAGCGCAGGGATTTCATAGAGGGATTGGGTATGGGAAATGTCAGAAGGAGGGTGATAGACGACTTAGGATGTACATAGGGAGAGAGTTGGAGAGAGTGGGTGTGAGTTAGTGTGTTAGAAGGTGTCTATTGACCTTACATTTAAACTCCTGGAGGTTGTAGCCGTCGGATAAGCACGCATGCGGTAGGGAATTCCACATGCGGGAAGTGCGAGGAAAGAAGCTGTTGGAGTAAAAATTGCGGTTACATTTCATCGGTTTCACTGTAAAAGGGTGGGACCTAGTTGCCAATCTAGTATCTTGTGCAAATTCACATCTAGGGGGTACCAGTGATTCATGTCCTTTTGTGAAGTCAAAATTTTTGTAATGAGCACGTGCTGTAACAAAACGATTATTAAATAACATTAGTTTGTGAAGTTGTAAGATTTTTAATAAATTTGATTCGTTTTCTATGAAAGCTATCATATCTTCCCTATAAGAAAACCTCTCTCAGTGATTTTTGTTCTAGTTAGTCTTGCAGAAAATAGAGTTTTAAGTAATATGCAGAGACACTTGATGCCGCGTAACTGTCATCTGTTTTACTATTCCTCTTACCGTATTACATATTAATTTATTCACATGAATAGCATTATGGAAACATTAAATCACTTTTTCTGCAAATGGATTAAATTTGTTGGCGAAATAATTGCATTTCCTCACGAACATATAATTCTGATCGTTTTACAAAGAAAGGTTAAATAAATTCTAGAAATTTTGAGAAACTAAGCAAATATTTTGCTATTTTTGTTTAGACAAGTAAAGGTGGGCCTACCTATTATCACCTGTTGGAACCGAAAGCATTTAGAGGTAATATAGTGAACTTGACGCCAGTTTGAAGGCAGCTCTCTTGAGAGTAGCACTGATAGCATGTAGCAAGATCAAATTTATGACAAAACTTAGTTGGAAGACTGAGGAAATTACTAAACATTTGACAAAGGTTTATGGAGATAATTTCCCCGAATACATTGACACTTTACCAACGGATAACTTGTTTAAAAAAAAGGGCAGACATTGGAGTTGACAATAACAAACGGCTCGGTAGACAATTAAAAACATTTTGCGAGAAAAAAATCAATGCCGTTCAAGATTTACTTAAAAATCAACAAAGATAAACAGCAGATTACAGCATTCACATCGCAGTTGTTTTCAGCTCAAAGTTATCGGAAAGGATTTTAATTGAAAAAGCTTTATACCAGTGTGATACAAAGATTTGTTTACAGACCATCGTCAGAAATTTTAAATGCAAAATTTAATCTAAGGACAGCGAAATCTTTAAGACATTTTCATATCAGTAGTAACTAGAGATGACATTTGGTTTACCTGAAGAAAAACTTTCAATCCTGAAGATAAGCTCAACCAAACGTAAGTGTTCTTTTTCTAAACACAACCTTACCGCTACACGTTTCTCTCATTAGATTTTTATTTTAGACATTCACCTTACAGCGCTGATTTCGCACATTACACTTTTATGATGTGCCCATTTTGAGACCATTAATGACGTAACTACTGCTTCTTGGACATGTTTAAATTCCGAGGACTCTCAATGTTTCCGGGATTGAATTAATGACTTTCATTATTTCTTCCAGAATTGTTTTGTTCTTGATGTTAATAGAGCTTATGTGAAAAAATAAAGCTTACACATCAATGGTTGCCCTTCAATCAAAGTCTTTTTTATACCGTGAGCAAATCACGTTGAAAGCATTCGTTCTTGTTCGGTTTGATTCTTGTTTGGTTGTGGTTAAGCAACGTCGAGCCCAGTTAGTGCTTAGATGGGAGACGCTTATGACTATTGGGTATTGTAATCATCCTACTACAATCTGAAATGAGTTTCACGTTTAAAGAATTCATAAGCGGTTGATAATCCGCAAAAAAAGCAATAAAAACATTCAATACATCTCATATTTTTTTGGGAACTCCAAGCGGAGTGTTGAATAAATTAAATATGCTCAGTTTCAGAGACAACCATTTAAACAGAACACGTTCTTATTTGATTAAGGAAGAGCGATGATGGCCAATTCCTGGTGCAAGCGGAAAACTATAAATGCTTATACAGTTGGGAGAAATTTTTGTCAATAATTTCTAAATGTTGGACTTTCATTTGTGATATATTTCGTTCGACAGGGGTGTGCATAAGTACGTATTATTTTAGTCGTATTTTTTTTTTTTTAACTACATTAAAATTTTTATTTTTTTAATTAATTATCCAGGATGGAACAGTATACCAAAGGTAAATTCTTTTTATATATATTTAATGAAACAAAGGATTTTTATATATGAATCGGTCTCTCGAGCTTATTTTCCCTATATATAAAGTTATACTCCATCATTAACAAGGCGCTCTTTTCAAAGCCTCTTATCAATAATTAGGGACGAACATTTTTAATCCGTTGCTTCTTATTTGTTTAATTTTATGTTGTCATGTTTTTAATTTTAATAGTTTAAATATCACAATAAGTTTAGAATGTTCAAAAATAGATTAATCGTTTAAGAAATAGAGCCAACCGTAAAGAATTAAATGTAGCAGTCATTTCTTTCAACGTACGATTAAATTTTAATGAATCTATTTCTTATTACATGCGTTTGGAGTTATTCGATACCGTTATCCTCTCTGTCTAGCCACTAACTACTTAGCTGTATCCATTTTGTATATTCTCTGTTACAAAGTATTTCTAAGAATATAAGTTTCCCATTTGAAGATTTATAAATTATTTGTTGCAAGAATGAATGCGAAGATTAAAAGCAAATAAGCAGAAAGAAAGACTTCTGGATGAAAAACGATAAAGGCGATTTTTAAGTGAGTGAGTGTCGATTATCTTTAGAGTTCAGACATAACGCACATTTTTCAACTTGGAAAGAATGGATTGAGACCTCGTAAATTTAATGGATACCCTATGAAAT